>VXBA01003615.1:500866-526264 GCA_013399895.1 Serilophus lunatus | reverse complement strand
GAGGGGGGGCCGATTTGAGCCCCGCCGGTCCCCGCTCCGCTGTCCGCCCCCTGGGGCAAAGCGGTGCTGCTGAGTCACTTCCCCGCACATTCGGGGTGACTCACCCTGGAAGGCGCTGCCGCTGCCCGGCTGCCCCAATTTCCCCCCACACATTCCCGGGGATCCCCGAAGCCCCCCATCGAAAGGTCGCCCGGTGGATCGTGTGTCGGTGGCGGCCCCGGGGATGTGACCTTCTCGTGCCTCGGGCTGAGGAGTAACCGGATCCCCGGGGGCCTCAGTAAATTTAGCACTTGACCTTTCCGGGGTGGGGGTCGCTCTTAATCTTTAACCGGGGTGCCCTGGCCTTTGGACAGGCTGCAGGGCTCCTCCTGCCCTGCCGGGCAGGGAGCAGTGGGTCATCTCGAGGGAAGGCTGCCAAGGTCTGCCTGTCGTGCCCAGCCCGGCAGGTTTCCTGTTGCACCTCCTCACCCTTGTCTTTCTCTCTCTCCAGATTTGGCCGCATTGGCCGCCTGGTCACCCGGGCTGCCATCCTCTCTGGCAAAGTCCAAGTGGTGGCTATCAACGATCCTTTCATTGATCTGAACTACATGGTGAGTTGCCTCGCAGTGCCCCCTCTGGGCCTTTCTTAGTAGGGCTCTTCTGGATCTGTTCTAGTAGCTTCCCAGGAAGACCAGGCGTTAGAGGAGGGTGGCAGCCAGAGTGCCTGACCTTCCTCCCCCTTTCTCTTTGCTAGGTTTACATGTTCAAATATGATTCTACTCATGGTCATTTCCGGGGCACTGTCAAGGCTGAGAATGGGAAACTTGTGATTAATGGGAATGCTATCACCATCTTCCAGGAGTAAGTATCTCTTGCCCTCTTGCCCCTCTGCAACATAAAAGCAGGTGTCTTGGAGAGCAGTTCTTATAGTTCTGTTTCTCCTCAGGCGTGACCCCAGCAACATCAAGTGGGCAGATGCTGGTGCTGAATATGTTGTGGAATCCACCGGTGTCTTCACCACCATGGAAAAGGCCGGGGTGAGTATTTCACAGTGGCACGTGAGAGAAGGGATGCAGCCACTCCTGCCCGTGGGGCACATCACCATGTACAGAGTTGCTCAAGATGGGGCTGTAAGGGAGAAGAGGTTGTGAAGAAGCAGTCTTGGAGGGATCCTGAGTTACCTAATCTCTCATCTCTCCCTCCAGGCTCACCTGAAGGGTGGTGCCAAGCGTGTTATCATCTCTGCCCCCTCAGCTGATGCTCCCATGTTTGTGATGGGTGTCAACCATGAGAAGTACGACAAGTCCCTGAAAATTGTCAGGTAAGGAGAGAGGAAGGTGCTTTCTGGCCTGGAGCTTTTGGCAGCCACATGGGGTCTCCTTTCACTCTGTGGATGTGTTGCCTCTGGCTGATGTACCTTTCTCTCTACCCCAGCAATGCTTCATGCACTACTAACTGCCTGGCGCCCTTGGCCAAGGTCATCCATGACAACTTCGGCATCGTGGAGGGTCTCATGGTAGGTCTGCAGCTTGGAGGGTGCCCTATCCACAGATCCCCTCATGAGAGAAAGCATCTGGAACTCCCTCTGTCCCCCCGGGATGGGGAGAAGAAACCTGGGATGCTGTTTCTGGAGAGTATTGGCAGTGCTCTTACTCATGTGTTCTTTTCTCAGACCACTGTCCATGCCATCACAGCCACACAGAAGACAGTGGATGGACCCTCTGGCAAGCTGTGGAGGGATGGCAGAGGTGCTGCTCAGAACATTATCCCAGCATCTACTGGAGCTGCTAAGGCTGTAGGAAAGGTCATCCCTGAGCTTAATGGGTGAGTGTCCTTTTTTGGATGTCAGGAGGAGGTGGAATGGAGGGCTGGCAGAGGGGGTCCCAGATGCTGTATCCTTGCTGACTCACTTCTCTCACAGGAAACTTACTGGGATGGCTTTCCGTGTGCCAACCCCTAATGTCTCTGTTGTGGACCTGACCTGCCGCCTGGAAAAACCAGTAAGTGTTGTGGACAGGGTCCTGACAACCTCCAGATGATGCCTTTGCTTCTTCTAAACTCAGTCTTGCACCTGGAATTGCCCTCTCTGCGTCCATCTTGTCTCAAAGACTTGATGATAATAGCACCTGCTGCGGTGCTCCCACGTGTTTCCATTCCCTCCCCCGCCCCTGGCGGACATTTTGTGAGTTGGGATCTGACCATCTTCTAATCTTCCAACTATCTCTTCTCAGGCCAAGTATGATGACATTAAGAGGGTAGTGAAGGCTGCTGCTGATGGGCCCCTGAAGGGTATCCTGGCATACACAGAGGACCAGGTAAGGAACTCCTGGTCTCCTGACCTGTGGTTATTTGTCCTTGCCTCGTTCTTGTGACTGCGGCTTTGCTGGGATACTGTTTAACTGTATGTTACAATTTCCCCTCTGTTTCAGGTTGTCTCCTGTGACTTCAATGGTGACAGCCATTCCTCCACCTTTGATGCGGGTGCTGGCATTGCACTGAACGACCACTTTGTCAAGCTGGTTTCCTGGTAGGTGCAGCCTTGGGGTAGGAGCACAGGTCACAGGCTTGGATCCTCTTGGTCACTGCTGGTGATGCAAGCAGATGCACAGACCCTTGTGGAGTGGGATTGGTTCCCACTTGTAACAGTCTCCATGGAGTGAGATTGCTTCTTACCTGAAATGACTGTAGCTGTCTCTTCCCCTCTTGGAGGGTGGATGGGATACTTACTGCTTTCCTTACTGGAAGTGGAGCGGAAGCTTCCTTAAGTTGTGTGGGATGGGGCAGAGGAGCAAGTAGAATGGAAGGGGACGCAAGAAATGAGTCAACTCTGACAGCACTTACTTTCTGTCCCCAGGTATGATAATGAGTATGGATACAGCAACCGTGTTGTGGACTTGATGGTCCACATGGCATCCAAGGAGTAAGCCGAGCACACAGCCCCCCTGCTGCCTAGGGAAGCAGGACTCTCCCTCGTTGGAGCCCCTGCCCTTCTTCACCACCGCTTAGTTCTGCATCCTGCAGTGAGAGGCCAGTTCTGTTCCCTTGTCTCCCCCACTCCTCCAACTTCTCCCCGAGCCTGGGGGAGGTGGAGAGGCTGATAGAAACTGATCTGTTTGTGTACCACCTTACATCAATAAAAGTTATCACCATCTGAAATACCTTGTCTGTCTATCAGTGGGAAATAGGAGAAGGGGGGGTGTAATGTGCAGGTGCCTGTATGGCAGTCTGTGCTGGATGTGGCTGTGGTGAGCAGAGCTGAGGTGTGCTGAGGCTGGTGATCTGCTTGTTCCACATGGGAGAGGCAAGGGTGCTGCCTGCAAGCCAAAATAAGGTGTGGTGCAGGGCTGTGCTGGCAGGGCTGCTGTGTGGTGCATGGAAAGTAGCTCTGTGACTCCATCCACCTCCTAGCTCTGGATTTGCATGTCTGATGGGTGGATGCAGAATAAGGTGCTGAGCAGGTGACTTCACATTTGGTTTGGTGCAGGGGTGCACAAGAAACACTAATTCTGCCCCTGCTGTAGGTGCAGGACAAGGAAGGTACTTCCTGGTGTTACAAGGAGGATCCCTTACCTGGTTTTGCCTTTCAAAATGAACTGGCTTTGCTGAGAGGAAATGGCTGCCTGGGGACGTGTCAGAGGCCAGTGTCAGCATGGTGGTGGCTAGTCTTAATTCTGGCTTAATTCTGTGCGTAAGGAGGGGCAGTTGCAGTTAAGCTGCTGAGCTGCAAATCTCTGCAAGGTGAGTGTCAGCCCTCTGACTCCCTGTGTTACCTCTGGAAGCAGGAATGCTGCCAGGCAGCGACAGAGCCTTCCATGACCCCTGAGCACTAGGGCAGAGAAGCAATGCACCGCACGAAATCGCGTGGCCCTCCATTTCTAGCAGCTTCATTTAACATCTCGGGGCTGATGTGCTGTTCTCTTCCCTGGCAGGCAGGGTTGGAGGTGACCACTTGTCTGGACCCCAACTGCTTTAGACCCTGATCTGGATGCAGTGAGGACTTAGCTGGAGAGTTTAAAGTCCCAGGATCAAGGTATGTTGGACATGGTTTCCTGGAGCTGCTTATCTCCAGTAGTTGAGCTGTGTAAAAATTAAATGCTGGACTAGAGGGTGATGACTCAGAGTTGTATTACAAAGAGAAAAGGGTTGAATAACCTGCCTCTGGGTAGGAGCTGGGATTCTGAGCAGCTTGTTAGCCGTGTGACAGCAGGAATACCTGGCTTACCTCACAGATGGCCCCGTGGGAGTTTTAGGTAACTCTGGAGTTAAGTAAAATGGGAGCTGCCTGATGCTGGGGCTCACTGGAGGCAGCCCTCCCATGGAGCTGGGTTTCTGCCTGGGAGAGGGTGTACACTTGCAGACCTGTCAGGCTTACAAATGACTATTGGGTTGGTCCCATCCTGTCCTTAATTGCTGTGGTTGGGTACCTTGAATGGCTGTGCTGTGCAGTGCTGCATATTTGTACGTGTGCCGGTCAGCACCTTGTTTGATAATCTGGAAGTGCAGAGGCTACTGAAACACCTCGTGGATGGGAGAGATGGATATGCCTGATTTTCCATGTAAAACAACTACTTTGAACCGGGTTAAAATTTGGAACACTTCTTAGGTGTAATTTCTTTTTCTCTAGAAAGCCTTACGTTTCCTAAGTGAGATAAGGCTGTCTGAAAATTCACGTAGAGCAAAGAATTCTTGTTCTTTAACAAGAGTGAGCCCTATCCAACCTGAGATCAAATTGCTGTGGGAATGAGCAAATTCATCCAACATGGGAGGTGGGGTGGAGGGAAGAGTGTGTGCTGACACCAGCAACTGCTGGGGATGTATTGAATAAAAGTTCACTGAGTTTTAAAATACTATTTCAACTAGTTTACAGTTTTGCTTGAAATTCCTAGAAAAGCTGTGAAGTATTCACAAGGCAAGCCAGGAATCACAGTCTTTCATGGTGGCCTGTATGGAAACGAGTACTCCTGTATGGAGAACGAGTGTGGCAAACAAGTCGTGCAGCTTTTGGACTGCCTGGAGGGCTTGGTTTCCTCTCTCATAGAACCTCTCTGAAAAGCACAGCACTTCTGAATCCTCATTTTGCATCCAGACGCTGTGCCTACAGATGGCACCACAGCAAGGCCCCTCTGGGCAGATGGAAAAACTGGCTCAGTGGCCAGCCTGTCTGAGAACAGCAACCCTGACCTAAAAAAAGAAAGTTCTTTTTTTTTTTTTTGTCTGTTTGAAAAGCTGACATATATGGCCCTAGGTGGCATTGGGATAAAGATGGGAGATCTGCTGTGGCAGCTGCTTCCGTCTCTGGAGAGGAGGTTTTTTGGAGGTTTGTTCTTACAGAATTTCTAAGGAAAACTGATAGAAATGCTTGCTCAGGCAAGGCAGGTGCTCAGGCAGACATAAAGAGGCTCTTGTTCAGCAAAGGAGTGAAAAGCCATCATACCGCTTTGTTGGTACAAACCAACTTCAAGAGCAGCTGTGATAAGCCAGAATCCATCCTGGTTAGTGAACATCTTGCAGGGGGAAGGTACAGAAAGACATCAATCCCAGCTGAAGGCTGGACTGTCTTCCTGGACCAAGTGGGCACCAGGGCTCACTGCGCTGGGCCGTCATGGGAGAGGGATGCACCTGGGATACAAGTTCACTCCTTTGCAGGGCTGTGCTGACAGAAAGCTCTTTGGCAAACCCAAGGGACAACTTCTCTGATGGGCAGCTAACCATTTCTAGGGGTGGTAAGCTGTACCTTCTATTTTCTTTTTGTTAAAACAGTTAACGGTAATTAGTAGTGTTATAAAAAAATTTAGTTTTATGGTAATTTTGAATGTTTAGAGAAATCATTTTATACTTCATTGGCATTTGCACAGACTACCGCACGTGCATTACTTCCCCAAGAAAGGGCTAGTTGTCCTCAGACCATCACCTTTTCAATACATAGCATGAAACTTCAGCATTAAGGAATATGCCATGTAGTGAAAATCAGCTTGAGCAGATGTGTAAACTAATTAAGCTCACTTGAAAAATCACGCCAAAATGCAACAAAATGGTGACTGCATAAGCATGGTAAAAAAAGATCTTGGACATTTAAAACACACTCTGTCCACTTCTAAATCACTCTTTGAGCAAAGCAATTGATAAGATCAATGCAAGGAAGAGAAGATACATGTCTCTGGCAGGAACTATGATACAAGGTGTATATTGATCAGTGATAAAGGACAAACACCTTAAAACAATAATGTTCCAAACTCCTTCATAACAGATGCCATTCATGAAATGCAGGTCCATGACGTAAACTCGGGGTATGCAAATATCCCTGCAGGCTCCAGCAGTGCTCACAGAATGCAGGCATTTCATCAAAAACAAGCTGCCTACCTTTGAGCAATCGCACTGTGTGCACACTGCAAAAACAAATAATTCATTACACGCTCTTCTGAGCTGAATGTTATCTCTTACCCTAGGACAGCTGACTTACCTCCAAGTATTACCTTACTATAGAAGTGTCATCTCCTTGAGGGTGTTATTCTTAATTAAACGTTCCTAGAAGGAACAGTAGTGCTGGGTTATACTTTACTGCATAAGATCTGAAAAGGCATCCATCAAAAAGCTGAAGCTGTAGTCAAATGAAAATAGAAAAAAACCTCATAAATACTAGTGAATGAAACTTAAGAGCCTAAAGAAAAGAAAAGGTAGATTTTCAGGAGACTGTGACAACTGAGAAACATGAAAACCTCTTTCAAATGTATCTTTGAGACAATGAAAGCTGCCAAAAAGCTGTAAGATGGTGTGGGAGTGATTAAGGAAGCTCAAGGCCACAACAGAAAAGTAAAGTTGATGTTTTGCCACCAGAGGAGATTTGAGGTATTGTCAGACAAGAGACTTTCCTTGGCAGCGATGAGATGAAGCCACAATTGCAAACCGAAGCATCAAGACTTGAGAATGTTATCTGTGACATTAAAGGGCAGCAAACTCTCAGTACCAAGTGCCAGACTTGGATGGTCTCCAGCATGAAATGGATGAACCGGTAACTGCTGTAAGTAATTCACTCACCTCAGCCCCCAGTGTGATGAAAAGCCATGGGATTTAGGAAAAAACAGGCTGGCAAAACCTTTCAAAGAACTGTCTTAGGACAGGGAAGATCACCTTCTGCAGGTTGAAAACTAGTGGCAAGGCATGTGGTGACAGAGAGCAGGTCTCAGTGTCCAGGATCTGAGGACATCTGCCCCACCATGTGACACCTTCAGAACAACGTGAAGATCGCAGGGTGCCAAGGTTTGTTGATTATGCAAAATAATCCAAGACGCTCAACACTGCATCAGGCTGTGAAAAAGTGCAGAAGGATCTTGTGACTGAATGACTGTGTTATTAAAATGATGGGTGAAATCCAAGCTTGCTAAATGAGAAATAATACATGTAGAGGGAAGGGGACACAACTCTGTGTCAAAGCCCTCCTTTAACATTGCCCAAACCTACAACAAACAAGTTAGCGACATTTGTTGACCTAGCCTTGAGTCCTGGGACAGAAAAAAAAAAAGGTAGTTTGTAATCTCTGTGATCTCCATCTTTTTAGTTGCCAAGTTGGATACTGGTTTAGGTGCTGGACCCCAAGCACCAAATCTTAGATGGCTGCCAGCTTCTCCATCTCCTCAGACTCCTAGTATGCCTTTATTAACCTGACTGAACTGCCATCTAGACCCTCATCATGAAGTGACTTTAGGTACTGCACAAAAATACTCACTCATCTTTTTCTTAAGGAGCAAAATAACTAAACTTTTCACTCTTGAGACTTTTTTTTTCCCCCCAACCTGGAATCATGGTTAGGAGTCTTTGGTCTATCTATTGCAATTTCTGTTACAAAGCAGGACAAAGTACACCACTGTCACATGTGGATAAAATATGTTTAAAAATGCCATCTGCTTCAGTGCCTGGCTGAGAACTCACACAAGGTTGTTAACCCTGCTACCTAAATCCTTCCAACCCTTCTGTTGTCACAAGGAAGGTTAGTCACTAATACTTCTTACTCATAGGTATATCTATGCATGGCTATATCTGTATGGCAGAAGAACCTATGTTTTGACTCTACTGAAAAAATATTCTGTAATGCCTCTTGGCTTTTTTGACTGAGGGCTTTATTCCTTTTGAGTCTCTATCATTTCTAGATATCAAGAATGGTCTCAGTTTTGCATGTCAATTCTTTGTCCTATAAAATGTGTCCAGATTTTTTCCATCCCTTCATGATGTCTCCCCTCCCCCCTCCCCTCCCCTGGTTTGTCATTGGCTTCTGCACATGATATGCCCTGTCAGACTAATCACTGACATCATTTTTTTGCCCCTCCACCCTGGCTTTTCTTTAAATGTCTTCCCCAATGCCTTTAAAAACCGACCTCAGCAAGCCATGGATTTCAGCAGCCAATGCTTTTTTTCTCCACGGAGGTTACTGTGCTTTGCAAAACGCCATTTGCAGGAACACGGCGACAGCGCCGTGCTTTATTTTCAGCATTGCTCACTCTGTCTCCCCAAGCAGCCTCAGGCTTTGTGCAGTGGCTTGTTCATCACTCCAGCACCCCGTGCACCTCTCCACATTAGTGTGCTCTAGGTCATCTGTGCCTGGAAATATAGCAGCATTCATTTTGAGAAGGTCCTGTCAAGGATCCTCCTTATTTGCTAAGGGCCTAAAAAGTGCCTTCATCATTCCCTTCTGACCATGTTCTCCTCTTTCCATAGACAGAACAGACTTACCTGGTGAGTACTTCCCTTTTTTGCCTCATTTTTTCTCCCAATTTCAGCCATGAAAAAAAAATTATATTACTGTTAGGTATTGATTTTTCTTTAAATATAACTAGAACAATTTGTTAGTGTCCTGAGACATCCAGCTATTATTATTTTCTTCTGAGGTGCTGTGAGTAGCCGAAGACCTTTTTATACTGGATTATTCCCCTACCCATCGTTGCTAATTGTTACTAGGTTTATTTTTCTTAACTTAGGTAAGGCTTAGTATTATTTTTATTAGTTTTTCTTATTTCTAAGTACCTTTGTCACAAGGCCACTTACTCAAGGAAGTAGGTCACTGAAAGCTATGTAGTAAATCACAGACTTTTGAAACACTGGAAAAACTCTGCTCTCTTCAAAGATCTCCCACTTACCTCACTCTAAGAAAAAGCTGCACACCACCACACAGTTCTCTGCTGTGACATTTTTGTCCTGGCTGATGTCTCAGTTCGCTCCTTGGTTGATCCCTTGTCCTTAGGCAACCATCGATCTTAACCCAATCTTCTCTGTCATAAGGACATCTAAAATCATTGCCTTACTTGGGCATGCCATCATTTGTAAATTGATGAGAAACTCTCTGGCACAGCATATTCTTTGGTATTCCCAGCCAAAGTCTCCCATAGCAACATGATTTTCCTTTTTACACAAAGTGTATTTTACACAAAGGTATCAGCATGGTTTTTTTTGGGATTCAGGAGTATATAAAAGACCCTTCAATGCCTTGATGAAATTGTGTGTGAGAGCATGTTGTTTGGCTATCAGCTGTATAGTGAATATGATTTTTAACACAGCTTGTAAACCCAATTCACAATTGCTCATGCCTATTCCCCTTTTACCCAACAGATTAGACTGAGCTAGAGGTTCTACCATGAAGTGACCATGAACATTAAAAATATCAACTACATTTCTTTCTACCCTGAGAGTTCCTATTTCCTCTTGCACTTTGTCCAGATGCAATCTGCTGCTGGAGCTGAAAATGCTGCCTCTTCCTATCTGTGATGATATTGGCCCAGCTTGATCATGATGTCTTTTGATGGCCACTTGAGCTCCTTTTCCATAGTGCTACCTCAGTACCCAGCTCTTACAGCTGTTCTCCAAGCTATGAAATCTATATCTTCCCCACTGGAGGACCTACAGCATCCTCTCTTTTCTGTGTCTCAAGGGGTAGTGAAAAAATTTAGAAAAATCACACCTAAAACACTCCTCACAGTCTCATACGTCCATTGGAAGATGAAATGACTAGGCTTCCCTAAAGCTGCTTGTAGCCCTTCCAGTTCTCCATGCTGTCCTACTATTGTTTCTAGCATTAATCACTATGTATGGGGACTTGCCAGATGTTTTCAGGATCCTGTCCATGCATCATCCAATGAGACAGCACTTCACTGTAGTCTGCATTAATTCTGACCTCTCCTCTTGAAAGGAGGTTTCTTACCTGTAGCCAGAGTATTTCACAAACTTGATCACCACATGCAAGTTCTGGGACACCTTGTGCCACAGGTACCTGAGATGGCAAGAACGATGAAGATGTACAGAGAATATGGCCAAAGGTACGAGGCTTAGGAAAGTCAATCTTCCAGCTCAAATCTAGAAACAAGAGCAACTTTCTACGCAGCTTTGACCTCTCCTAGGCCTTGGCTAAGAAACAAGATGAACAGGTTGCCAGGGAATCAAAAGTTGTTCCAGTGAAGGCTGTCAGCATCACATTTAGGTCCATCTAAGGAATCCTGATATGGGGAAAAGCTAACACACAAAGGCAAGTCGTGCGGGACAAGTGACAAAGCGCCTTCAGAGGAAGGTTGCTGGGTGGAAAATACAGGACGTTAACTAACTCGGCAGACAAGTCAGCCTCTTTCAGTGACATGATCTAAAATAGATTGGATCCAGGAATGAGTGAACGGATGGTGCAGTCTCACTTAATACAGGGAAGATCTGGGCTACTTAGTGATTTGGTTGACTGTACCCTCTCTAAAGCCAATAAGAACCATCCCACACTCATGTAGTGAGGTGCAAGGAAAGCAATGCTCCCTACCCTCTCTGTGGGAATATCTGCTAGTATTCATCAAGAAACTCAGCGGGCCTGGTCAGAATCCCAGAATGGGTAAGGTTGGAAGGGACCACAGTGGGTCATCTAGTCCAACCTCCCTGCTCAAGCAGGATCATCCTAGAGTATATGGCACAGGATTCAGGTTCCTGAATATCTCCAGTAAGGAAGACTCTACAACCTTTCCTGGCAACCTGTTTCAGTGCTTGGTCACCCACATGGTAAAGTTCTTCTTTATATTCAGGTGGAACTTCCCATCTTCCAGTTTCTACCTGTTGCTTCTTGTCCTGTTGCTCAGCATCACTGAGGAGAGCCTGGGTCAATCCTCTTAATGCCCTCCCTTCAGATACTTATATATATGGTTGAGGTCCCCTCTCAGTTGTCTCTTCTTCAGGCCAAACAGGCCCAGCTCCCTCAGCCTTTCCTTATTAAGTGCTTCCTCACCTCATGAGCTTTGCTCTCTGCTGGATCCACTGCAGAACATCCATGGCTTTCATACTAAGAAGCCCAGAATTGGATACAGCACTCCAAATGCACCTCACCAGAGCTGAGTAGAGGGGCAGGATCTCTCTCTCATCCTGCTGGAAATGCTCTTCCTAATGCACCCCAGGATACCATTGGCCTGCTTGGCCACAAAGGACACACTGCTGGCTCATGGACAGCTTGTTGTCCACCAGGACTCCCAGGTCCTTCTCCACAGAGCTGTAGGTCAGCCTCCAGCCTGTAGTGGTACTTGGGGTTATTCTTTTCCCCAGATACAGGACCCTGCATTTGCCTTTGTTGAATTTCAGATGGTTCTCTGTCCATTTCTCCAGCCTGTTGAGGTCCTTCTGAAGAGCTGCACAGCACCCCAGGGTATTGGCCACTCCTCCCAGGTTTGTGTTGTCAGTGAACTTGATGAGGAGACTCTCTATCCCTTCATCTAAGTCAATGGGGAATAGGTTAAACAATACTGGGGCCAGTATTGAACCTTGGGGGACACCACCAGTGAGAGGCCTCCAACCAGACCCTGTGCCACTCATTATGACCCTCTGGGATCTGCCATTCAGCCAGTTCTCAATACAACTCACTGTCCACTCATCCAGTCCATGCTTCCAGAATTTGCCTGAGGATGGTGTGAGCGACAATGTCAAAAACCTTGCTGAAGTCCAGGTAGACAATATCCACTGCTCTCCCTTCATCCATCCAGGTAGTCGTAGAAGGCATTCAGGTTTGCACAATTTGCCTTTAATGAATTCGTGCTGACTCGTCTGCTCACCTTGTTGTCTTTCACATGCTTAGAAACAATCTCCAGAATGAGGTGCCCCATCACCTTTCCAGGGACTGAAGTGAGGCTGACTGGCCGCTGGGTCCCTGGGTCCTCCTTCTTACCCTCTTTCAAGACTAGGGAGAATTTCCTTTCTTCCATTTCTCAGGCACCTCTCCTGATGGTCACAACCTTCTAAAGATGATTGCTATGGTGTCCACCACTCCCCTCAGCACTTGCGGATGCATCCTGTCAGGACCAATGGACTTATGAATGTCACATTTGCTTAGGTGATCTCTAACCCAATCTTCCTTGACCAAGGCAGCCTTCCTTCCAACATTCCTCTTCCCTGGTCTCCTGGATCAGAGATTCCTGAGGGCTGGTCTTGTCATTGAAGACTGATGCAAAGAAGGTGCTCAGTATCTCTGCCTTTTCTGCATCCTCTGTAACCAGGGTCCCTGTTCCATTTATTAGCAGGCCCACATTTTCCTTAGTTTACTGTTTGTTGGTGATGTATTTGAAGAAGCCCTTCTTACTGTTCTTGATGTCCTTGGCGAGATTTAATGCCAGATGGGCCTTGCCCTTCCTCATCTCATTTCTACATACTCTGGTAACAATCCGGTATTTGTTCCAAGTAGCCTTTTCCCTGTGCCAAGGGAAGTTTAGGCTAGGTATTAGGAAAAAATTCTTCAAAGAAAGACTGATTGGCCATGGGAATAGGATACTCAGGGAGGTAGTGGCATCACTGTCCTTGGAATTGTTTAAAAAAAGACTGGATGTAGCACTTAGTGCCATGGTTTAATTGACGTGGTGATGTTAGGTCATAGGTTGGACTTGATGATCTCAAAGATCTTTTCCAACCGGCTTAGTTCTGTAATTTCTGATTCTCTTGCTTGTGCTTGAATATTGGCAGGAGTTTGTTGTTCATCCACAGAGTTCTCTTCCCCCTTTGCTTGATTGCTGGCTTAAGGGGATGCATCATTTTTCAACCTGGAGGAAGTGGTGCTTGAATACTGAGCAGCTCTCTTGGAATCCTCTTCCCTGCAGGGGCCATTCCCACAGGATTCTTCCAAGGAGGTCCCTGAAGAGGCTAAAGTTAGCTCAGAGCCACTGTGAAGTCTAGGTGTCTGAAGATGATTGCTCACCTTCTGGGTGAGTCCTAGAGAACATCACTGGGGAAGGGATAGGGGAGGTGACTCTATGTGCCATAGGATCAGAAATGCCTTCATTGGGAAGCCAGGGCTCACTTCTGGAGCATGCCCGGCACTGCCTTCTTTGTCAAGAGGCTGATCCCAGCACAGGGAGCATGGAGCACAGCAGCCACGGCATAGAACTGTATCTCTCAGCCCAGCTCAAAGGCTGATTGTGTCCCTCAGCACCTCATGGAGTCAGGATGCACATAAGTGGGTCTATCCCAGCCCAGGGACAGCTCTTGCCTCAAGGGAGGGGTTTTGTGCCACACCTGCAGCTGATACCAAAGTTGTGCCTGTCCTCACCTAGGCACAGCAGTCCAAATGTGAAGGGAAAAGCTGGAGCTATCACTAGCATATTTCCAGACTGCCTGATTAAGTCTCCAACGATGTGGACTTCTGAGGGGTGGGGAAGCTGATGAACTAGCCTGCCTAAATATTCAGTGGGAGGACCTCATTGTCAATTTGATGATCCTAAAAGGATGGTATTGGACAAATATTCATGGAGTCACCAGTAAGCAGCCACAGCCTCACTTCTTGGTTTCATTGCAAATGGAATTCTGGCAAGCAGTGTAGGACTGTCCCCACATATCCTGGTACAGGAGCACCTGCTGATCCTGTGGGCAATTACTGCTCATGGCAGAGATTTCAGTCGTTCTGTGCTTCATGCTTGAAATCTCTCAGGGTATGTACTCTAGAGTCTTCTAGGTTCCTTAAGCAGAACAGAGGTAAAGGTATGCACATCCTGGATTAGGCACAGGGGAAGCCAGATGTTGCCAGCCACTCACAGAGCTCTCCACAGCAGAGAAAAGGCAGAAAATGCTGCAAAAACATGTATAGGAGGGGATTTGCATGAACCAGAAGAGCCTCCAGGCAAGAGACAAAGTCATCCCTGATCTACTGTGTGTGAGGCATCATCACTTGAAAGACTGGAGTATTAAAATATTTCCTCTGCCTTCAGCTCTCTTAGAAAGAAAAAGGGAAGAGAGAAAGAAAAGGAAGCAGTTGGGCAAGGCAGCATGGAGGTGAGGGCAATGGCAGGCACTGAGGCACATATCTCCCATCCACCCACAGGCAGCCAGGGCAGGTGAACACACCTCTGCTGCTTCCCAGCACTCTGCTGCTCCCGTGAAACACTCTCCCCACTTCCCTGTGAGAAGCAAAGATGGCACTCCTGAGTCGGAGCCCAGTCACAGCAGACCATCAACTGCAGAACTGCCATTTCCCAGCACCAGCAGCACTCCGGCTCCACCCTGGCCTGGAGGTTTCCTCAGCTGCTGACTTCTGCCGTTTGCAGAGACTTGCCCCCTTGCCAGCTTTAACCAGCCAGGTCAGCCCACACTGGAGCACCAACACATGCCTTAACACATCTTACAAGCATGGGCAGAGGACCTCACCCTGCCCAAATGCTGCCACTGTGCTGGGGAGCACAGATGTCACAGTATTCCAAGCTCAAGCACATGGCAGCGTTTGCCACCCGAGGTCAACCTGCAGAGAAACTCTTGCATCCCTCACCCCCATTTTTTCTACCTTACCTAGTCTAAGAGATGATCCCAAATACTCTACTTCCATGTACCTTCTCTTTCCTTTAGAACTTTTAGCGAGAGGCATTTGTTCTCTGGAGCTTCATGTGCCTTGGCTGTGCAGCATGAGTCCAATGCTCAGTGGATCACACTGCTTCTCTGGTTCAAAGTGCCTCTCTGGATCACACTGCTTCTCAGCAGGTTTCTTGCCCTCTCCTGACACCCTGCCAGGCTCCAGCCTCCCATCACCAGAGCAGCACATGCCACAGGCCAGCCAGGCAAATGCTGCAAGAGATGGTGGGACAGGGGATTCCCCCACTACAGTTACACCAAGGTTGGATGAGGGACTGAGGGCAGGTGAGAAAGTGCTCTGGGATGCCCTGGTGTGGCAGAGATCAAGCTATGGGAGAAGAAGGCCCACAAGTCACAAGCCAGGATCAGCTTCATTTCCAATCCCTCAGTCTCAGCATTGATGATGCTCCAGGTTAAGAACAAGGTAGCCCATGCAACACAGTCTTGTTGAGGGCCAGTGGCTCTCAAAGCAGGGATCTCACCACTCTACCATTTGCCAGTTCCACCTGGCATGCCCAAGGGACAAGACTGTCCCATGGGGGGACCCACTGATGCAGGCTTGAGGGTCTGGTGGAGGACACCTCCCGCCTCAAGCCACATATTGCCCGCGACAGCACAGGGAGACCCCACACCTGGCAGAGCTGTAGAAAAGGAAATTGTCCCATTTAATGACCTCGCCCCCGTAACACAGACGTGAGCGCGTCGCCGACGTGCGGCAAAGCAAAGTGCACAGTGAGCGGGACTCAGCCCCCAGCCCGGAGGAGGGGTGGAAGGGCTCAGGGTGCCCGGCGTGGCAGAGGGACCAGCCAGGCGCCCGGCCAGCAGCAAGGACAGAGAGAGCCCCGGGCTCGGTCCAGTTGGCACCAGTGTCAGGTCCAGTTTGCAGGGAGGTACGGCTCTCATTCGGCTCCGTGTAGCGCAGGGAGGGCAGGGGGCAGGTCAAGTGTACCAGGACGGAGGCCAGAGGAGGTGGGTCTGGGGAGCCCTGGGAACAGGTCCTGGAGAACGCCACCGTGGCAGGATTGGAGCCTCCCTGCCTGAACCACGGTTTAACCAAAGCAGGGAAAGGGAATAGAGAAGGGGCTGAAGGCAGAGCAGCCTGGGCAAGGGCCCTCAGGTCTATCTAGCTATTCCCGTTTGCAAGATATCCGGTGAAAGGGGTGTGTGCGATCTGCCAAGCACCCCAAAACGGGAGTGAGCCTGGGTGACAGATGTTTACCAGTGGTTCCACGTCCCTGACAGTCTCTCCCAGGTATGACTTAAGACACCCCCATGCCAGGAAGGGGGTCCGAGGGAGCAGGGCCTCCCCTCATTATCTGATGGAAGCATCACTGGGTGGATCTCGGTCAGATTCCTCACTCTCCTCATTTGGGGCCGACTCGCTGTTGGAGGTCGGGGTGAAGGCAGGAGACTTTCTGCAGAGAAGAGTAAAGGGCATCATTCAGGGGGAGGGAAAGGACCCTGTTCAGTGTGCGAAGGAGGCATGAGAGCAAGGAGGAGAGAAGCTGAAGTGCCCCTCCCACCCCCCTGGGGCACATGTGAGTCTGCAGGACTACCTGGGGACTAGGGAGGGTGTTCCAAAGGACACTAACCTAGACGTCAAGAGCACGAAGCAGAGCTGGAGGAGGTAATGGAGGGCCCTGTCCAGAGGAGAACCCTGACAAGGCATGTAAGGCTAGGGCGTCTATGAAAGCCTTACAGCTTTGATACAGCTTTCTGTGGAGACCACAGAGGTCTCCAGCTTGGAGCCACTCTAGCTCCACAGGCCTCTGGGGACTTATACAATGTCCCTGCACCAAGGCAGCACCTCTCTCCATCAGGAGTGTCCAGCTTCACCTGTTAAAACTGATTCCTGTGTGCAGCTCACCTTCTGAAGAGGTGGCACCATGAAATGTGTGTAGGCTGGTCACTGGGAATCCAACAGCCTCTGGAAACTGCCCTCTCTCCATGCCACATCAGGGCAGGGCAGGAGTACTACCCTGTCCTTCAGCTCCCATTCACCACCACCCTGGCTCCAGACCTTGCCCAGAGCGTGGGTATCCCATCCCTCCAGCTAAGCTCACCTGTCACCAGACTGGGTGATGAGCCGCCGGCAAGTCTCCATCTGCACATCCAAGCCTCGCTTCATGCTGCACATTTCCATGTACTCATGGAGGTGCCGGTTCATGTCGTTTTTGGCTGTGGCCAGTTCCAGCTGCACAAGGGAAATGGTACAGAGATAAGCCCAGGGCACAGTGCACTGCAGGGCATACAAGGGGTTGCTGTCCCCGTTACTAACAACCTGCTCCAGCATTGTCTCCCGCCCCCAGCGATCCATTCCCCCATTTCACACCCTTCTGTGCCATGTCCTTCCCACTTCTTCCTTCTCCCACCTCTATTTGGTCGATGGTTTCCTGGTACTCCTTCTCTCGGCTCTTGAACAGTGACTCCGTGTCCTTGATCACCTTCTCCAGACTGTCATCCTGCTGCTGAGGAGAGCAGACGGCATGTTTAGAGGCAAGGAGATGTCCAACATGAGGAAGCAAAGGCAGGAAAGAGACAAATCAGAGAAAGAACTGGCAACACTGGGAAAAGAGGAAGAAACATATACAGCATAGTACAAATAGGGCATGAGTCAGTCCTGCCAACACGGAGCTGAGAGACCTAGGACTTGCCACACTGGGCAGTGAGCACATCAAGCCAGAACAAGCCCTGCAATGCACAGAAGCTTTGGAGAGCACAGACCATTCCCAAGCATTACACATCACCAGGGAACTGCTGGGGGCCACATATGAGAGGTGACAAGGGCTTTGACCAGACACTGAGGCCTCTGTTTGGGCAGTTTTACTGCACAGTGGGCAAGCGGGCTGGAGAACATGAGCAAGCTGATCACAAGAGACCAGCCCAGTCAGAGGAGGTCTTCTGGGAAGACTGTGGCTCTTCCATGTGTGTGGACCATGCCCTCAGCACATCCTTCAGGCTACAGGTCCCTGGTGTGTCTCTAACAAGGATGCAGTAACATATGCATGTTGAAAGAATGGGAAAGCATCTGTACAGGCCTGCAAAGGCATAGACGAGCTGAAGTCTGGTCTTTGAGGGAGCATCTTCCCAGGCTCAGGCAGGACCAGGTGTCCCGACCCAAGGCGGGATCCCCAAGGGGACCTGACACCACTGTTACCTCCCCCTGCACCTCTGCGGCTGCAATGGCATATCCAGAGAAGTCCTCCCAGAGGAGCAGCGTTTCTTCAGTCTCCTCCCACGTGAGGCTGTCACAGTCATCCTCAAAGTCATATTCCCTCCTAGGGGCAAGGGAACAGCACATCACAACCCAGCAGGAAAACCATGGCAGGCAGGGGGTTGCATCAGTGCCAAAAGCCTTGCTCTTGCTCACGGGCAGCACTGCAGCTCTTGGATGTCTGGCCAGGGTGAATTCAAGTGTGCCCAAACCCAAAAGCTGATGGGGAAGGGGCTGGCTATACAGTGAGTAGCCCCGGAAAATTTAGGCAGGGACTCCCAAAAGGTGGCAAGGGGGGGAAGAGAGAAAGAACTGGGCCCACTGCCACCCACAGCATGGGCGGGCTCAGTTATCCCATCGTGCCACAGAGCACAGGGTGTACATACTCTGCAGCAGCACCTCCCATCTTGCCCTCACCCAGGAAGGGGAGCCACAGCCCATCCCTGCCCTCCCCATCCCCATCCCCATCCCCAGCAGGGTGCTGGAGCCTGGCTCAACACTGTCGTCAGAGGTGCACAGCAGCCGCACTCACAGCTGGTTCAGCATCCTCTGCATTTCCTCATTGATACTCATGGCCGTGGTCTCGTCCTCCTCTTCCTCTTCAGGTTTTCGGGAGGCATCGCTCTCTGACAGCGAGGTGTCTTCGTCGCTGACCTGCTTGCGCTCCCGCTTCCGCCCCACCGAGGCTGGGACCTTAACGGGAGACAAGTGCAGAGACTACAGAAACGAAGCCGGGTCCGAGGTCAGGAGCAGGTAGTTGGGAGGAGATGGAGAGGAAAGGATTGGTGGAGAGACAGAAAGGCAGGGAAAGAGAGAAACACAGAAAGAAAAGAAGGAAGAAAAGAGAGCGAGAGAGAGAGAGAGAGATATGGGCTCATTATGATCAGGTTAAAGATGGATGCAATGGATAAAACATGGTTTTAGCATTTTTTAAAATTAAAACTAAGCAACTAAAGATGGAATCTATGAATCTGATGAGAAAAAACAATGTGGTTTTACTGTAGAAAAACTCAAATCACCCACCACCCCAGTCCAGAGACAGAGAAACACAGTGACAGAAACAGGAAAAAAGACACAGAGTCTGAAAAAGGTGAAATATGTCAGTATTTACAGTCTGACCTTATTTAAAGAAAGTTTAAAATTTGTAAAATTTCCCAACTGAATGAAACTAACCAGTTGCTTCTGTAGGGACAAAGAGCGAGACAGAAAGAAGGCAACATCCAGAAAGAGGAAAGAGACAGACAGAGATGAGAGACAGAGAGAAGATGACGGAGAGGGGAAGGGGAAGGAGAGAGATGGAGTTAGAGACAGACACTCAAGCAACTTGTCTCCTTCCTGCAGCTGTTCCCCTACCACTGTGGGGTCCCTGGGCCCAACACAACAGGTCAGCAAAAGGCTGAGGGGACTCTCAATGCACAAAGCAACATCTGGAGTTTTCTACCTCCTCTCTGTGCCCTTTCACCTGGTCCTCCCGAGACAGAAAGCAAGGGACTGCAAGGAGCAAGGGTGAGGGTGACCAAGTGTCTCCCCTGGCAAGGGGCTGGTGTCTCTTCTACCTCCTTTGAGAACTCTCCTCCCCAGAGCCAGCAGCTGAGCCTGGAGCAGCAGCGGGCGCTTCTCACCTGAAACATCTTGATCATGTCCTCGCAGTTCCGCTGCTGTGCCACATCACACAGCTTGGCAGTGATGTCGATGCGCCGGCAGATGTCCATGTCCACCTTCATGGCCTTCTCCTGGATCTTCGTGTCCAGCTCTGTGATGTTCTGAACCCACAGCACCGCGGGAAGGGGACAAAGGAGGAATATTAGGCAAGGCAAACAGCAATCAGAGCCAACACTTTTCCCCTCATGCAGGACTGTATCTGCATCCCCACTTTGCTCACTCGCATCCCAGACCAACCCTGCCAGAGCACCTCTGTGCTAGATGTGCCCCACCAAGGAACTGCTTTTCTGCACAGCCTGACTGGTCAGGTAGGACAAGCTGTGGGGTTGGAGAGGGGCTAGGGACTTACATTGCTCATCAGTCCCTTGAAGACAACAAGCTCTGCCTTGAGCTGCTCCACCTTCATGGCCAGCTCCTCTTGGCAAGCTTCAGCCTCCTGGGCTTCCTGCCCCAGACAGAGGGAGACATGCAAATCAGCACCAGTGTGGGGCAGCTGGGGTGCAGGGGAAGGTGGGGACAGCGATGCTCACCTCCTGGAGCTCAGCCACCCGGTCCTGAAGCTGGACACGCACCGTGTACTCCTCTTCCCATCTAGGGAGACAAACACCCTGGTCAGACCCCATCGGCCTTGCCTTGCTGGCTGCCAAAGAGAGAGGACGGAGCGGCAGCTGCTCACCCCAAAGCTATCTGAGAGGGGGGCCTGACGACACCGGGGTGGGAAGGAGAACGTGCCCAGGAATGCATAGCCTCTTGTTTTCAGGCGATGGCAGCTGCCAAGCCCATCAGCCCCCTTGGCCACGAACCCTGCCCCACCACGGCTGCCTGCCCTGTGACGGGGGGAGCTGGGGACACCGACCGCAGGCTCTGCACGGCAGCTGTACTGCACACCCTGCCACACTGGGGCTGGCCCATGGCCCCATGCAGCCCACTGGCCTCTCCATCCACTCTCGAGCCCCTCAGCCCTGGGTCACATCAGGTTCAGCTTCAACACTCAACAACAGGTTTGCAGATATTGCAGACTTGCCCCCATGTGCACCATTTTTGTGACCACATTTGTGCGTCTGCAGTGTTGCAGCTCAGACTGTTCAGAAGTACGAAACCCAACCTCGGAACCACACCATCTCACAGCGTGAGTGACCATGATGTGCCCCAACATGAAGAGCTACTCTTCTGCCTGTACCAATGCAGAGGGCTGCTCTCTGCCAGGCCATGCTGCCCAGGCAGAGGCATGAGCCTTCTTGGCTCTACTGCCACATAACAGGTCAGATTAAAGAACATTGTTTCATCCTGGAAGGAAGCAGGATAGATTGTCCCAGTTTATGCCAGGCTGGCTGGTATTAGGCTCTTTTGCAGTTTTGCAAAAGGCTAAGCTACAAGGTGCCCAGCCTTGCTCCACAAAGACACATCCCCTAGCAATTATTATATTATATTTCACTGCATGAGATCGTCCTCTTGGGTCATGCTGCAGTGTTGGCCCAGTCAGTCCACAGCGTGTTGGGAGCCCATCAAGCTACACTACTCTGCTAAATGACTATCCCGCAGAGCAGGTGGGTTGACATGCGCCGTGGTGTGCCATGGGGCGGGCTGCTGCATTCTTACCCGGCTCCTGGCTCTTCTGGGAGAGTCAGATTTTTCCGAGAAAGCAAGATTACTCTGGGAAAGCAACCAGAGCTGGGCCCTTCCTGGTGCCGTGTTCTCTGGTTTCTATTTAATGCTTGCAAGCGCCAACACAGACACTGTGACTCTGCACAAGGATGTGAAAAATTTCTCCTCTCACTTACTCACACCAAGTCTGAACAATAAATACTAAGGTCTAGGAGACCAGAAAAAGCCCTCACACTTGTTATCTTTACAATCTGACAATGTGGGAGAGCCCTGCTTATGAATTTCTAAGCTCTTAAAGCTGCTCTTTACTCAAACAAAAGACAAAGCATGCACTCCTTGTGTTGGTGCTGGATCCATACCACAGCTCCAGAAGGAGAATCAAAGGCGGTTCCCATCCCTTTGGAGGAAGACAGAGAAGAAGGAAGAAGAAAGGACAAAGTTAAAAGGTAGAATTGCCCTTATATGGGAACTGCTCAAACAAGGCCTACCTCCCCAGAGACAAAAACGCCTTCACCACAAGGAAAAATTTTCAGCATCTGTCTCTGTGTGGCACTTCCTCTTTTTTGGTCCCCGCCTCCCTCCGGGTCTCTATATAGCCCAGACTCACTGGAGAAGTAAAGCATAGCTTCAAACCCTGGTAAGAGTTCATTTCATACCAATGCTATGGAAGCTGAGAGCAGATCACATAAACACCAATTTAAAGGAGGGAGGAAACAGCCATTCGCCTCACAAGAGAAAAATCTGTGTACCCATCCATCATGAACCCCCCCTCCCTCATCTGCCTGGCTCCTTCTTCCCTGCTCCCTCCTGCAATGCACCACTCCTAATAATAACCTGCCTGCAGCACTGCACCCGCAGCCGCTGCCAGGGCGCTGCCAGCTGGAAGCCAGGCTGCCCCACACAACCCCACGGCCACCGGCCCAGGCCAAGGGGAGACATGGGTCCTTCCTGCACCGCTGCAAAGCAACAACCTGCCCAAAGGCTGAAACACAGCACAAGGCAGAGAGTGAGGGCAGGAGGGTCCCAGGAGCAGGCAGATCCAACTATCTCCATGCCAACTAAGGGATGTCCCTCCCAAAGCCGGGGACATGAAAAGTTGCAGCGCTGTCCCTACAGCATCCCCTCACCCCGGCAGGTGCGTCCTCTCAACAAGTTCACTTAACAATATGAACAGTTCCCTCACCTTTAAAAATCCTGTTCACTGCAAGAGGCACCGGGGTGCTTTACCCTACCCATGGCTGGTGCACACCAGTGCTGCTTGGGGCTTGAAGCTGCTCATATCCCCCTCTTGCCATGTCTGAACTAGGTTTGAGCTTCACCTTAATGATGAAGGCCCTGCACCTGGCACACTGCCTTGGAGGGCAATGACAACAACAAAAGACATTCTTGAGGCCTTTTAATAAACAAGGGGGCTTATAAGAACAAAGGAGAGACTTTTTTATGTGGGCCTGCAGTGACAGGACAAGGGGATGTTTTAAACAATGGTTTTAAAACTGAAAGAAGGTAGGTTTAGATTGGAGACACTGGAGCAGGTTGCTCAGACAAGGTGTGGATGCTCCATCACTGGAGATGTTCAAGGTCAGGGCTTTCAGCAACCTGAACTTGTGAAACCCCATGGCAGGGGAGTTGGACTAGGTAATCCTTAAAGGTCCTTTCCAACCCAAACCATTCAGTGATTCTAACACACTATGTCATAACATTACTCACCTCACACCTCCAGTGAGTCCTTGCAACATCCGAGATAAAAACTACTTGTAAATACCGATGTAGCAAACAACACAAACCTGCTAAGACTCCCAGATCCCCAGCACTTAGCATGTCTGTATGATACTCACAGGCACCCTTTGTCCCTCTCCAGCTTATCCAGCCTTGGCCTGATCCTCCCAAGTGCAGCTCCAGCAAACCTCTCTCCTGCTGCTGCACCTACTCTCATCCTTCCCTATAGCCCTGCAACCCCTCCTAGATCCCTGACTTGAATTTCAAGCCCTGCATAACCAGAGAGAAGCTCCTGCTGCACTGCTCCAAGCGCTGTGGGGTGCATGGCAGCAATGCTGCCCTGAAGAAAGCACAAGCTCCAACAGCTCAGCCATGGGTCAAAAGACCAGGAAGTTCTGTGTTAATACGGTCTCTTCCATCTGCTTCCAGGCAGGTGGTAAAGGCGTGACACCAGCTGCACTGTCCCCACGATGGCAGGGGAGTCTCAACTCCCTTGAGATGTTGGTTTCAGCCCACAGCACAGAGAAGGGTGTGGAAATGGGATCCTCCTGTCCCATTCCCCTGTTTGGGACCTGGCTGTACCCATCAAAAAGTTCCCAGTGCTGGATAGGGTCTGGGGGTGGGGTCTGCTTTCCCCCAGCTCCTGGTAACACACTCCAAAAATAGATCCCACCAATAACAGCTTGTGATGCCCCCTCCACTCACCCTCAGCACTCTCACTGCTCACTCTCTCTGCAGCCTTCCCCAAAGTCCACTTTAGAGAGCAGGACAATGCCAAAAACCTCTCCATTCTCCCAAAGCTTCACCAGCACCAACAAACCCAACTTGGTCCTCTCCAGATGACCTGCTTTGTGGCTCAAGCTCTCTGGGCCAGAAAGCTGGCTCCAGCTCCCTGCTATGTAATCTGAAAATGCAAGGCAAGGAGCACTGCTCACCCCTGGAGAAGAAGCTTGACCACTGGCTTAATAATAAAAAGCCTTAGGTACACACAGCAATTGGTGGGAAAGAAGAGGTGCCAACTCTTCCTTTCCACGTGCCTTGCTCAGTGCCTTCAGAGCATCTGACAGGCAAGTTTGCTCAGCCAAAGCCTTATAAAGCCAAGAGCATAAGGTGTCATCTTGGATCACCAGCCTTGATCTTGGCATCAGAGCCCATGGCTGTGCAGAACCGGTCAGCAGCACAGCCCCCATGGGTAGTTGGGTGCAGAATCAGTTACTCTTAACCGGTTCTAAAGCATCATAATGTGACTTCTGAAAAAAAAACCCCAGTCTCTCAGATGGCGTCAGCCGCCAGCGATGCTCTCAGCCAGCCCCATGCCCTGACCCAGAGACACCAGCCCCTGCCTGATCTCATCCTACGTGCGGATCTGGGAGCAGCCTCGGAAACTGGCCTGAAACAAAAGCACAGCCGGCGCGATGCGAGAGCAGCAACCACCCTGCACGGGAAAGAAGAACCGGCCAAGAGATTAGCTTTGCATTCTGCTTCATCCTTCTCCAAGGCACATGCCAAGCCACAGCTATTTTGGGTCGACAGGAAAGCCCCCGAGGAGTGGGGTGCTCCAGCGCAGCTCTCTGCTGTGGAGGCCAGCTTGAGAGTGCTGGAGAGGGAAAGGGTCTGGGTGAGCCAGCCACCCTGCTGAGGGGCTTCTCAACACCTTCTTCCAATGCTCTTCTTCACAGCAGTCTTTTTTAACAAAAACCCACTCACTGCTGCATGCCTACCTTCCTTACCTACTTTCTGACTGCTCCTCCTTTCCGACTGTTTCCAGATCCCCTCCCCTTCAAAACAGATCTCCTGGAGTCGTGTTTTTCCTTCCCGGCTTGAAAAGGCATTTCTAGTCTCTCATGCCGGGTTGGTAAGATGAAAAAAGGCTCAAGGAGCATCCCGAGAGGGTTCACACGCCAGTAGGCAAGTGAGGAGACCCAGACATAGACAACGCTTTCAGGGGTCCACATTTTTGCCTTGCAATCCCACCTCTAGCAGCTTGGAGCCCGCGCTCCCGGAAAGTCTGGTGAGGGCTGTCTCCTTCCTTCTCCTCTTCTCCCGCATAGCGACCACCGGGCAGAGCCCTGCAGCCTGCCCAGCGATGGTGTCGGTCCCTCGGGGGATGCTCCTGGGGCCCCTCGCTCCCTCCCACCCCTTCTCACCTGCGTTTGTACTCGTCGCGCTCCCTCTTCACCTTGGCCAGCACGTTGTAGAGGGCCCGGATCTCCGGGGTGATGGTGTCGATCTGCACGCCCACCCCGTCGGGGTGGACCCAGGAGACCCCCGGCCCCTGCACCAGGGTGGTCTCGGGCCCCGGGCCGAGCCGTCGGGCTTGCGAGAAGGACCAGATGGTGCCGGGCATGAAGCGGGAGCCGGCCGAGAAGGCAGAGGGCTGGGCGGGGGCGCCGGGG
>VXBA01003615.1:465422-500420 GCA_013399895.1 Serilophus lunatus | reverse complement strand
GGAGCGAGCAGAGGAGGGGACACGGCAGAACCTCCCTTTCCTCTCCCGGCCCCCGAACCCCGCGGAGGAAGGGGGCGGCTCGACTTCCCCGGAGGATTTCGGGGCGCCCCGGAGCGAAGGGATGCGGCCGGGTTCAGCAGGATCCGGCGGGCACTGTCCCGAGGGAAAGTCGCGCTCCAGCACCGTTAGCTGAAGTCCCGCCGAAAACTAGTTCCTGTCGTCTGCTCAGCACCAGCACAGCGTGCTTCGGCCTCCTTCAAGTTTCTTGTATTCTTTTTGCATAGAATTTAGTGTTTTCCCCAGTGCTGCCTCCCTAAAGAGGGTATAACTTTCCCTCCGCATCCCCAAAGCCCTCACCTTATCCTTACTCGAGCCCCAAAGGCAGCGTTGCCCGGGCTCTGCCGGCAACCCGCCTACGGAGAGCTGCCTCTGGACAATGGCGAGCCGGAGGGCAGAGGAGGCTGTGTGGAGGCAGCCAGCCTCTCAGATACCATGCTTGGCTTGCAACTGGCTTCTTTTTTCCTTGTTCACAAAGCGGCCTCGGGTCATGTTTCGTGCCCCTTATTTTAGCCTTCGTTAGGTCTTTCCTTAGAATCTCTTCACTCTTGACTCCAACCACGGATCAACATTGCAAAAAGCACTGGCAAAGCCCCTCACCCCGTTTTCCGGTGGGAGGAGGCTGTGCACAAACTGATCAATACATAAACATTTATGGATGGGGACACCGGTGTTCTCTCGCTGTCTGTATGGCCCTGGCCCGTTCCCCCAGGATCCCACTTGGACCTGAGCCAAGTGCGGCACTCGCACAAAGCGACCCCGGCGGTCTCAGCTGAGCCATCCGCAAGGAGGGAGCGAGCAGTAGGTTTGAATTGAAGGAGATGCCAGGCACCACACTACATTGAACCCTGTGGAAGGAGGTGGGCATGCTCCCGTAGGGTGGTGTGCTACAGCCTTCCCCTTGGGATCCAAGGTATGAATGAAGCCACACTTTCAGCCCCACTGAAGATGTCTGGCTTTGCAAGTCTTGACTGAGTCTGCCTACTGCATGTTCCCTGCTGCCTTTCCTTCAGGGCTACAGGTCTCCTCCATCCCTTCATTACTGTTCTGCCTTGCCGGCCTGGGAGTAAGCCAAATCAAATTTTTCCCTGATTCTGCCTTGCTGTCTCCAGCAGCAGTTATATCCCATGACCTGCCTGTCTCCCCTGTCCAGCCTGTGAATCCAGGCTTCTCACAGCAGCCCCCAGTTGCATTTCAAATACCTCCTCTCCCTCCAGTAACCGGGCTGTGTCCTCCTTGGCACACACATGACTATTGGGACTCATAACTGGATTTCAGGCCCTCTCAAATAGGAAATGAAGTGATCGTTCCCTCTCTGTCACATCCTTTTTAACATTTCTCCTCTTAAGCAGCTGTTACCTTTCTCTTCCTCTGACCAAAGAGGCTGAGCCGTGGCAATCAGTGCTTGTGTCAAGAGAGAGGAGATCAGGAAGGCATTCTTCAGGGACAGGCACAAGAGATCCCCATCTTCCAAAAACCAGTGCTGAAAGAGCAGCCAGCAGGGAGCCATATGCCCAGCTGCAATGCTACCAAATAAACAGCCAGGGAAAAGAGAAGGAGACATGGACAAGAGAGATCCCAGTCAAAAAGCTTGTTTTGAAGCAGTGGTGGCAGCTCCTGCTTGGAGCATCTGCTGCAGTGTGAAGCCAGCAGGGAGCACAGGCAAGAGCAGGACCATGAACCGTGGAGCAAGGGCTTTGCTAAGCTCTGCTTGGTCTGCTTCCATCCTGCTGGGGAAATCCCGGCAAGTGGAGCTGATTAATGAAACGCCAGTGGAGGAAGGCACTGCCATCCATCAGAAAGAGGTTTTTCACGGGGAGGCCAGCACAGTGCTGGAGCAGGTGTGGAATCTCCGTCCGTGGTGGTTCTCAGGGCTCCGCTACATAAATCCACAGTGATGTGACCTAGTGCCAGGACAGTCCTGCTTACAGCAGGGGCTGAGCTACAGACCTCCAGCACCTCTTCCCACCAACACTGGTACTGTCTCCTGGAGAGGACAGGGCAATGTGAAGCATCCTTTTTTTTCTGACTTCCCTTGCTGGGGTAAAGCATTCCTGCTGGCACAGAAGACTGATAGGGCAAAGGGCCAACTTCTAGTTACTCCTGAGGAAGCCCAGAACCTCGAGACAATCCTGCTACCCAGAGGACAGTGCTCCTGCACTGGGCTTCAATTTCACAGCAGAACAACTCTTGAGAGCCTCTCATCTTCCCTTCTTCATTCACCAGAACCCCTGGCACCTCTTCAGCTCCTGCCCCTAGTTTATCAGCTCAGGCTCATCAGTGGCACTGCTGGACTGTAGCTACTGACATGCAGAATTGCTCATTACAGTTCTTTAAACCATACCTGTAGCCACATAAAAATAGACACAACCATGATATTTATCTTACTTCCACAGATTTTAAGGCCAAGAAAGAATCACCACATTTTGTAACCCTGTGCAAAACAGACAGTGGAAATTTCTGTAGCTCAGGTCAGGTGCTCTTGTGGGACTGTGTCTCTGATTTCTGACAGCACAGTACAAAGGGTTGAGCCTCTACCATTAGCCTCTGTGAGCAAATCAAGGAAGATTCCCAAGGTGGCTAATGCCCTATTAAAGTCACTCATTTGGATTTGCCTAGCTATAACATCCATTTCCAGGTTGAGATGATCCTCCTCTCCCAGAACTCAAAATCTCTTGCTAGCTAACTCATCCTCCTTGCAAAAGTGCTTCATAGGTGAAAACTGTTCAAAATAACTGCATAGCTTTCATGGAGGCTCTTTTTTAAGGCATAGATCTCATTAGTGTGTCTATACCTCATCTCCCTGCTCTCCTTCCCTCTTAGTACCTCAGCGGTACCTTCTCCCCTGCACCACGTTGCTGGAACATTTCAGTATAAACTCCCCAAGTCTTCCAGTTTCCAAGGTTCTTCTCTAAAACTGACCCTTGAAATTTCTTCTATCCACAACCAGAGGCAGATGCTGGAATGAACACACTACTTTTCAGTGCCCTGATGCCTAGAGAAGCCGTCAGCTCTGTCAGCTGCCTGGATTTGGATGCAAACATGGAGAAATTGGCACAGAGGAGCAGCTGCCAACAACAGCTGGGTGATTGCCACAGTTACCAACACACAGAAACCTACATGTTTAATGTCAAAGGAGAGAACAGATTTTCTTCTAAAAATACACAAACACCAGTCCAAGAGGGACTTATAGAGCCAGGTCTTCGTGTGAAGGCAGTTCTAGGCATTACAACCAAGAGCTCAGGGCCTAATTGACTTTACCTTCTCAGCAGTTCCCCACCGACTCCATCAGGCAGGTGGGACTTACAGACGACCTCTTCAGGGGCTCTCCTCTTCCTTCCTGGCAGGGATGGACAGCCTGGGGGAGCAAAGCTTACTGATTGGTCATTTGTGGACTCAGCCCCTGCAAAAGCATATGTATCTATGGGTGTTGTATATATTATATATAACACAATGTGTGCTCAAAGATCTAAATTTTATACTCAAGTCTCTGAAATGTTCAGTGTGGGATTTCAGTCCCTTCCTCTGGATACAGCCAGACACGAGACAGTGCAACTGCAGGCTGCCTGCCTGGCCTGGAACAGACATTACAGCATGTGACATCACTGGAATTAGTGACCGACACACATTGCTACCGGAGTCTCTTCTTTCCATTATGCACTGTTGTCCCCAGAAGTTTTTGTTTGCCTTCCTCTGCCATGCCAAGGATACAGAACACAGTGCCCTACCTCTCCCCCTGGAGCCTGACAGGCAGGAGCTGCCAGCTGTCTGTCTTCATTGTATCCTGATAAGGCTTCTCCAACAGGCTCTCAATTTGGGGAGAAGGATTGTGCACAGCACAGCGGAACAGCTATCACGACACATTAGACTGACTTCTCACAATGAGTTTTTTTTAAATTGATGACACCATTTTTACCCCTCAGATGTGCTTTCAAACTTTGCTTTGACTCAGTTCTTGCTTTGTTCTGCCTCAGCTCTCACAAGCCACATTATCAGCAGCTTTCAGATATTAAAATGCATTAAAGGAAGGTACTAAAAAAATGATCCAGCAGTTGTGTTTTCCAGAAATATCAGCTTTCAAGTAACAAAAGATTCCCAGAGTAAAAAGGCAGCAGCAAGCACAAGTCTAATGTGACCAGCAGCCTCATACCAGAATGCAGATGGAAGCCACCAAGCTTTGTCCCCAGCCACTGCATCCCCAGTACTGCTTCTGAAGCTTGATGGCAGCATTCCAATACCACAGTCAACGTTATTTCTCTGAGCAGTGATAACTGCAGTGGCTGAAACATATAGCAGAAGGGGAGCAAACCACCAAAGAGAGCTGAAAATTTCTCCTGTCTCTTCCCAGTTATAACAAAAGGTATGCAGGGATGCCAAGAGAGTGGAACAATGCTCAGCAAGAAAGAAGTTTTATTGACATGATTAAAGCAGCAGCTATTCCCACCTTTTATAGGCAACAGACATAATTTGGAGATGCACTAGAAACCAGACAGTTAAGTTGGGATTCCAACCAAGAACATTCTATCCCTGCTGCTGGTGGTTATCAAGACAAACTGGTTCTCAAGCTGAGACTGCATGGTGGCACAGGGACCTCGACAGGTGGCGGCAGCAGCAAAGCAGGACAGGTTAGCAGTGCTCCCAAAAGGACAGGCCCATGGCTGGCCAGAGGGAAAAGCCCTTCCAGATACAAGTTGCAAGGTAGCTGTGAGATTGCCATATGGTTTGAGTTTCAAGTTGTACACTAAAATCCTGTATTTCGTCACTCCTGAGGAAGCCTTCTAGAACTGGAAAAGAAGGCTGAAGGAGAAGAGGCAAGCTCAGCCTACCTGGAGGTTTTTGTTCCCATGTGCATTGCAAGCTCTTGTGTGGCAAGGGCTCAGCTGAGGGAAACGTGATGACAAGCAGTGCTCAGGACTCACCTTGGGAGCACCACAGGGCAGGCACAGCAGTGGGACCAGGGGATGCAAGAGCCACAAAGCTGGGTCAGACCAGTGGTCCATCCAGGGCCAGGAATCAGTTTTCAGTGCAGGATGAGGACAGAGGAGTTTGTGAACAGGGCAGCTCAGCAGCTGCAATACTCTAGGCTTTAGCAGGTCACAGCTCATGGATGTGCTGAGCCGGTTGTGTTTACCAGCCAATACAAAAAACATTTTCCCCTTGTACATACACCTGGGTTTTCAAGCTGTATATGCTGCTAACATCTACTGTATCCTGCAGAAAGGAGTTTCATGGCTACTACCTGTACTTTTGGTGCATTTGATGGACTCCAGGGTTTTAATTTTCTGTGTTCATTGGAAAAGAGTGAACAGATGGTCCCTGTTCATCTCCATGCCACTAACTTTACACACTTTTTATCTCTTCTTTCCCCATGGTCTCTTTTCCAGGCTTAAAGAGGTTCTAGCTGTTTCTTTTACTGAAACCATTCTGTATCTTAGGATGTATTTGTCCTCTCTGAATATTTCCCAATTTTACAATCTTTATTCAGATGGGGGGCACTTGAAATGCAGTATTGAAGAAATAATTTCTTCCTTTGGGTGCCTTTGCACCCAGCATTTATTTAATTATTCTGAAAGACAACAGAAATCTTCCCTCAGGTCCTGTATGTCCAGGAATCCAGACCTCACCACACAAGCCTGAATTGACACAATTGCATTCAGAGGTTCCTCTCTGTTCTAATTCACTGGGAAGCACAGGGAAAAATAATTTTCAGCTACAGAGATATTTAGTTAGTTAATAGCTATTCAACACAAAATGATGAAGTCAGGCCGCCCACTGCCCCCAACAGAGTTATGATAAATGAAATACATAGATAAGCCTTCAAAAAACAGAAGATAACAAGGGCTGCAACAAAGACCAGGACTCCTGAGACACTGCGAGATTGATTCCAGGAACCACTCAAGTGCAAACTTGAAGAGCTTCAGCCAGAAACTTCACAACTGATAAAAAGGCAGTATTATCATGGGCTTTGTAGGAAAGAGCTAATTTATGATGGGATGCTTGAGGGTAAATGTTGGACAGTGTAAACTTTATCATGGAATGTTTTAAAGAGGATTGTGAGAGCAAAACTTACTATAGGATATTTGGGGGTAAGACCGAAGGAAGTAAAAGGAAGGCAGCAAGATAAATCAGGAAGAAGTGAGCATGGGAAATGGAGAGAAGGAATAAATAGAAGGAGCCAGTCACACGGAAACTGGCTGCTGGTCAGCGTGCCTGTCTGGCTGAGCCCTGCTCCCGATTACCACCATCTGTCCTGGCCTTGTATTAAACTAATCCCAGCTGTTTCCTCTGCACACATGCACACTGGTGATGTGTTAGCTAAGTGCAAGCTGGACTAGCCTGTAATTAGGAAAAGGGGTCTGAGGATCAGCTACCAGAAATCCATGAAGGTGGGGACAGACAATCCACTAGGCATGGTGTAAGTTTCACAGGCCAGGGAGTAAGAGAACAGGGTTAGACCTTTTTTGCTATTCATGTTTGGTGGAAGTTGTTTGTGTTCCCCTGGGCACTCAACACAGTAGTTTTCCTCAGTTTCTGCTAATTTGTCTATGCTTAGTTGCATCAGCAGCACATGTCTCAAGCTGTGTCAAGGGAGGTATAGGTTAGATATTAGGAAGAAGTTTTTCACAGAAAGAGTAATAGTAATAAAGTTGTGGAATGGACTGCCCAGGGAAGTGGTGGAGTCACCATCCCTGGATGTGTTTAAAAAAAGGCTGGACGTGGCACTTGGTGACATAGTCTAGTCGAGGTTCTAGGGTAAGGGTTGGACTAGATGATCTTAGAGGTCTCTTCCAACCTAGTGATTCTGTGTGATTCTGTGATTCTGCGATGTGCTTTTGTCTGACAGGGGTTCTGAACCACTGGTAACCTGGTAACATGGGAAAGATGCGGTCTCACACAGAGCAGACCAGGACAGAAAGATCCTACAGCCCACTGCATTCAGCTGTCCTTAAGACCAAACAGTGAAACAGCTCAAGTTCTTGCAGAAACCCAAAGCTTGGCAAGGAAACAAATCAAGGCAAAGCCTCCTGTGTATTGAGCTAGTGAGACATTCCTCAGGTCTGTTAAACACCCAATTCCACACACACTGCAGTAGAACAGAAGCTGGAGAGCACACTTAGTAGAAACCTTACTATTAATGAATTGCCTCTAGAAAAAGATTTATTCACAGGTGAGCAGAACCAAAGGAGAGAGCGTCATCTCACACTGACGAGAGAAACGGACCCAGACTGTAACAGCCCAGACAACTGTTTGGTACTTCTTGAGGAGAAGCAGCCACATCTGGATAAAAAGGCAAAAAGAAACATGATTGTACAGCTCCAGAACCAACAGCTATCCCTGTTGCAGTCCGGAAGGCCAAGAACCAAGAGACTGCTGGGGACCAGCAAAAGGGTGAAACGGGGACGGTCACAACAGTGAACTGGTAGCACTAAGTGACAACAGGATACTAGGCAACACCACAGGACCAGTGCCTAGGAGCTCCAGCCTGACACCACACTCAGCTGACAGGCACCACACAATACAGCCTTCATACAGGCAGCTAGGATTTCAGCTCCCACTGCTTCTTCACAAACATCCACGTCACAGGCATTAAGGACAGACACCATAAATGCCAGAGCATCATCTGGGAGTGGAAGGGGAGTAAGGGGGACACAGCAGAATTCTGTATTCCCTGTTCAGGGGAATGTTTCAGAATATATTCTGTGTTCAAGAGAAAACGACAAGACTTGAGCAAGAGTATAAAACTTTTAATGGGTCAGTGCATCAGTCCTTGATGCAAAGGGAAAGGAGCAAAGGGGGCAATGGCTGTCTCAGTTGCCCAAAGCTGCAGATTATCCGCACAGAGCAGCAAAGTGGTGGTACACACATAGCTGCAGCAACCTTTGCTTTCTGAGGAAGGGATCAACACCTGGAAAAGCAGTTCCTCTTACTGTCCATTCACTTTCACTCTATGCTTCTTCTTCCTGGTAGGGACTTTAGGATGCATCATTTTGGGAGAAGGCCGGCCAGCCTTCAAGGGTCTCCTCTGTGCCTGCAATGAACGTTTCTTCTTCAAAGCTGCTTGTGGCAGCTTCTGCTCTTTGTCAGCTTTTGATCCCTCAAGTTTCTTCTTTTTTGGCGGAGGTTCCACGATCTTATCAGGGACAGTGGATGGAGTTGCCACTTCTGCAGCAGGTTCTTCATCTGAAAGGAGAGAAAAGTGATGTAAGAAGCACCCCTATGGCTTCTGCAGGAGAAGCAACCTGCAAGAGGAGCCCTGGGCAGCCCAGCTGAATTCCAGCCCTAGGTTACCTTTCTGTGCTTGGGGGATGGCATTAGAGAATTTCTTAAACTTGGCAATGAAGAACCCATCCATATTGTGCGTGTGCGGATAGAAACGCCGCGTACACTTGAGGGAGGAGTGAAAGCGATAGTTCTTGAACCTGGAGGAAGGAAGTGGGATGAGGAGTCTTAGAACACCTCTGCTCAAATCTGGCCACCAGGGAATGCAGTCCCTGTGCAGCTTGTGACCTGGTACCCACCTGGTGAAGCCTTCCTTGCCAAAGTCCAGGCCTGTGGCCACCAAACGGACATTGCGTTTCTTCAGAGCATAATCCACAACCCACTCATTCTCCTCTACCTGCCAGGGGCTAAGCATTAGCACCTAAAACTCACCAGTCCCCTGAGGGGAAGGTGACCACAGTAGAGAGTGGAAGGGACTTACCATGATGGAGCAAGTGCAGTAGACAATGTAGCCCCCTGTCTCTGAGGCAGCATTGACTGAATCTATAGCGCTAAGAATCAGCTCCTTCTGCAGGTGAGCACAGCGCAGGATGTCTTTCTCATCCTGTAAGAGAAAGATAGGTTAAGATGCCAGAGACAAGGAAGAACCCTAGGCTTCTATTGTGGATGGAAGGAATAACAGGGGAACAAAGCACACATGATACAGAAGATTCTGGGTTCTTCTGCAGAACTAATCTCAAAAAACTAGCATTGGTACAACAGACAGAATAGAAAAACATGGAAAAATCAGTGTCTCAATTGTGGGCATCTCTCAAGAACAGAGCTGTCCTTACTCTGATGACTCATTCTTGAGTTGCCACTGGTCGCTCACCTTGTTGGTTTTGACAGCAGGATCCTTGGAAATTACACCTGTTCCACTACAAGGAGCATCAAGCAGGACACGGTCGAACCCTCCATGTACCTACAGGCAGATGTAGATTTGGAATTACGTTCACAGATGGGACTCAGAATAGCATCAAGACCAGGAGAAACAGATGACTGGGAAGGCAGGAAAGATCCCTCCCTCCTCCATGTCCACCTTCCTGCTTCCATATCAAATAAACACACTCCCCAGCAGCTCTGCTTATCCTCCTGCAACAAGTAACTTTGGAGAGCACAGCTTTACTAAAAGGACATCACAACAGCCCTAGGCAAGCATGATAAAGACAACCCAAAGCAGGCAAGAACATACCTTGGGGAACTGGCGTCCATCACAGTTGCTCACAACAGCATTGGTGACTCCCAGACGATGCAAATTCCCTACCACGCTCCGTAACCGCTCGGCATTGCTGTCATTGGCCAAGATCATACCTGTGTTCTTCATAAGCTGAGCTGCCAGAGGGCAAAAAAACCACATCAGCAAGGGGTTGCAAACCTCCCACGCTTCAATCTGTAGGGACAGCCACCCCCTCCTTTCCTAAAGTTTAGTTCCCCTCTATTCCTCATTTCCATAGGGTCAGGCCATGCCCTTCTTTCCTCAGCTTCAGTCCCCTCTGTTCCCTCTCTCTATGTAGACCAATGGACACTCATCACTTCACAGAGCATCCCTCCCAAGGCTCCAAGGTGGTACCTATGTAGCTGGTCTTGCCTCCTGGGGCACAGCACATATCCAGGATGCGCTCATTCTCCTGTGGAGCCAGAGCCATGACAGGGAGAAGACTGGAGGCTCCTTGCAGCATGTAGTGTCCAGCCAGGTACTCAGGGGTGGCACCTGGGCAGGGAAGGCAGAACAAAGGATGCGTGAAAGAAAGGGAAGCAAGAGTAGGTCAGCTCGGCCCTATGACTGGAGGGATGATCTCACCGATGGGCACAGAGGAGTCGTAAATAACAAGTCCCGTTTTTGACCACTTCCCCAACGGGTCAAGATTCACACCACGGTTGATTAGAGCCTGCGAGACAAGGAGAAGGGACTGAGACAACGCTCTGTGTGACAGGTGGTGCAGGAGACAACCCCTGGTTCCTGCTCACCTGCGCCAGGTCCCGTCGCCGCGTCTTCAGCGTGTTGGTGCGAATGGTCACGGGGCGGGGAACCTCATTGGCTTCCAGGAAGTTTATCAGCTGGATGAAAGAAGGGACAAAGAACACAGATAAAAATGAAGACCCAGGGAGGCAGCTAAATCCTCACTGGTCAGCAAAGCTGTGGGTGGGGCAGGATCCCACCTCAGGGAGAGGGAAGATGTCCATGAGTTTGGTGAGCAAGAAGTCGCTGTAGGAATAGTAGGCGGCTATGTCCCGGCGCAGCAGCGCGAGGTACTCCTGCCGCGTGCGTCCTTCCTCCCGCTTCACCACAAAGTCCTGCAGCACCTCCATGTTGCCCTTGATGCGCTGGTGAATGACGTGCAGGTCAGGGGGCTCAGCAGGTGGGAAGACCATTAAGGAATCACAAGCAGGCTCGCAAAGAGGCCCTCCACAAGCACAATGAGTCGTGCAGGACTCGTGGACAGGAAGGCTTTGTTAGAATGGGCTCTCACCAGAGCTCGGCAGAGGGGAGGATTCAAAGTACGGAAATGGACAATAAGGTTCACAAAGCAGAACTACAAGTTGTTGAAAAGAGTTGGGGTTGGTTACTCGAAATAATCAGAACAGGATAAATAAAAAGTCCAACAAGTCTTTTAATACTGAAAACATTACTTGTAACAGAAAGGAGACTAGAAGTTCCCAGGGGCAACCAAAGGGTATGGAGGGAAACAAGAAGAGACAGGATTAAATTGTAATGGGAGATAGGAAATTGAAAACACTAAAGTCCAGGAGCAAGCACTGTGGATGCTGGAATCGCTGTCATCAGAGGCTCTAGGAATGGGTTACACAAACACCTGCCAGGGAAGTCAGGGCAGATAGGAACAAACTACATGATAAGATATCCATATGTATTTAGGACTAGAAAGGAAATTAGGGCAGGCTCCAAGCTCCATACAGGGCATAACAGATTTCCTAACTGTGCTGTAAAAGAAGCACGACGTTATATACTATTTATTAGCTCACCTAAAAATATCTTGTCATGCACAAACACTCTTGCTAAGCAATATGCATGATAAAGTCCAAGTGAAGGTCTTTGGTTGCATCCAGGCCCTGTGCTGCTGCATGCATATGGTTTATAGATGTCACAGATAAAAAGGATATCTTCTCTCTCAATCTCTTCATTAGTTGGCAGTTTAAACTGTTCATCTATATCTAGGTTGAGCTGCAGATCTAGGTTCTCTTCCTCCTTCTGTCCCATTTTCTGTCTATTTATCTCCTCTGCTGCCTTCTCCTCCTCCTCCTCTTCCTCCTCTTCACTGTCATCTTCACTGAGGCCTTCCCTAAGGACAAAGAACGGGACAGACGCTTTACACAGGAACGGGATTACACAGGCACTTCACAACTACCATTTCTTAGATGGCAAAAAGGGCAGAACAATTAATGACACAGGCTCCCCATGTAATCAGGAAAGGCTCTGCAGCCTGGTGATGTTCTCATATCCTCACCTGTCAGACTTCTGCTTCAGGGCAGCTTTTTCAATAGGCAGCAGCTAAACAGAGAGAAAAGATTAATGAAACAACATGCACAGTTGTCCCCTTACTTCCCACCATTAATGAAATTTCCTTGCCCTGTTTAAAAATGACAACAAACAAAAGCACTGAATGTTATGCTGGAATCACCATAAACTTGAAATTGCTCTCCTGAATGGAAGAAAGGGAAAGCTCTCCACTACCTTACCACCCTCTCACCAGTAAAGCCATCCTTTCTCCCCAGGCCTAATGGGTCCTTTCAGTCAGCAATATCAAGTATTTCTTATGTAATGAAGAGCAAAAAGTTCCTACCTCTTCTTCTTCTGATGACGAGGCACCATAATCATCGACCATCTCCTCGCTGCTCCCATCCTCCTCCTCCTCCTCCCATTTGCCCTCTTCCATCTCACCATCACTGGATAACTCCACATGGTTTCCTTTAGACTGGATTTTCTTGGCTTTGGCTGGAGCCAGCCATTTTGAATTGCCATCACTGAAGCCAGACCGGCCACGAGTGGTTTGTCCTGCCGCCTTTACAGCGTGTTTCTCCTTCTGTGGGGATGGCTGCTCTTTAACTGTGGGTAGAAGGAGCAGGTAACATTAGGCATAATTTCCAAAAGCAGCTCCTCTGTGTTTTCAGTTATACAAAAAGGCCTTCATCCTAGTCCTGAGCTGCCTGTCCAAGAGAAGTTTGCTCTCCACATCTCGGTCATAGATGTAAGAAGGGCATATTCTCACTTCTCTCCCAGTGAAACTTCAGGAATATTTAACTAGAACAGCCAAACTATAACAGAGCTATGAAATTCTTACAGCTACAAATTTACTCTGACATATTACAGTGCCCTCCTTCCCAGATATTTGTCTAGCTTTCCTTCTTCCTGCTGCAATAGCTTTCTGGGCTACCCAACACAATAATTTAAAACCTCAGCTACACAGCCAGTGTGCAACAACCTTGCTGCAAATGGAGGGTAAGTCAGAAATGGATTTCACACGTCGAAGAGAGATCTTTTACTAGTTCTTCAGACTGCACTGCTGCCTAGCATAGCAAGCATCAGGAATCAGGTAGAATTCATTGCTATTTTCTATTAGAGAGCATCCAAAGGAGAGCAATGAAGATGGTGACAGGTCTGCAGAGGAAGCTATACGAAGAGTGGCTGAGGTGACTTGGTCTGTTCATACTGGAGTAGATTGAGGGGAGACCTCACTGCAGTGACAACCTCCTTATGAGAAGAGGAGGGGCAGGCACTGATCTCTTCTCTGTGATGACCAATGATAGGACCCAAAGGAACGGCATAAAACCACGTCAGAGGGGAGGTTTCGGTTGGATACTGGGAAAAATGTTCTTCACCCAGAGGGGGGGTTGGGCACTGGCACAGGCACCCCAGGGAAGTGGTCACAGCACCAAGCCTGACAGTTCAAGAAGCGTTTGGACAACGTTCTCAGGTACACGGTGTGACGCTTGAGGTGGTTTTGTGAAGGTCTAGGAGTTAGACTCCACGATCCTGGTGAGTCCCTTCTAAATCAGAACATTCTGTGATTCAAAATAATGAAATTCCGCCTGTGGCGTGCCTTAAAAAAAAAGAGGCTGGAGCCATAGGGTGGTGGAGGGACACCCCGGGGGCAGCAGGACACGGGTGCTGCCGGCTCATCCCCCCGGTCCGGACCCGCTCCCACTCACCTGCCGGCTCCCGCCCTCCTCCTCCTCCGAGCGGCCTCTTCCCCGCCGGGCCGCTGCCCGCTCCCAGCCTCCTCTTCGCAGCCCTGGATCGGGAAGGCAAGCGGCGATCAGCCCCGGCCCGGCCCAGCTCCCCCCACGCCGCCAGGCCGCCCCCCTCACCTCTTTCTCCCGTGACTGGAGAGCTTCTTCCTGCCGGTCTCGGGCTCTGCGGGAAGACACGCGGCGGTCAGAAGGCGCCGGGCGCCGCGGGGCGGCCGCGGGCCTGCTCGGGCCGGACTTACCTGGCGGCAGGAAGCGGGCCAGCTCCACCTCGGCCCCTCGCTGCTTGCGGGCCTTGCGCCCGGGGCCGCGCTTCTCCTTCCTGGTGGGGTCCAGTTTCCGCCCCATGGCTCGGCCGTGGGATCCCGGAGCCGCCGCCGCCGCCCCACGTGGGACCGCTCCCCGCCGCCCCGGCGCACGCGCCCGCCGCGGCCCCCGCCCATTGGCCGGTGCCGCCGCTCCTGCTCGCCCATTGGTCCGGACGGAGAGGGCGGTGCCCCGGGATACGTGGGAGAGCTCCGGGATCAGCGCCGGGAACCGGGATCCTGCAGCCAGGACAGGGGGGAGGCTGCCCAAGGAAAGGGGGAAACGGTCCGCGGGGAGGGGAGGATGTTGTAAAACCAGCTTCCATGGAGAAGGTTGAGGGTGAAGAGCAGAATTTCTTCCTGTTCAATAACAGGCTGCCCAGGGAGGCAGTGGAAGCGCCAGCCCTGGAGGTGTTCAAGGAGGATGAGGGGGTGATCAGGCCCCAGTTGGACACTATGATCTGACTGGTTATATGTGACAGGACAGGCAGAGGGGCAGAGTAAGGGATCACTCCAAGCCTAGCCCTCGCATAAATACTTACCCCACCACGCTAAGGCTAAATAGACACAACAAAATAAAATACAAGGAAACTTTATTTTTCAGTTTTATCAACGTTTTGCTCTGTTTTGTTTTTTTTTGTTGGTTTTTCACTGTTGTTTGCTTTTGTCTTCAAGCTGCTTATTAGTGGACAAGTCCGGTCAGTTTTTGTATTAAAAAGGATTTTGATGGAGGTAGCTTTGTCTCTGTCCTGGCTTTTGCTTGGTCTTGCCTGCACGCTCATCTCAGTAAACAAACTCAAAATAAAATTAAAAAGAAAAACTGGAATTCCAGGCGGAGGCAACGAGCAATGCAGCCAGGTTCTTCTCCGTGTAACAGACATGGCGCTGGGGCCTCCAGTCACTATATACAGAGTCCATCATACATCCATCCCCCTCTCTCCTAAACACACTCCTTGCTCCAACGGGCTGGCTGCAGAGGAAGGAGTTTCTTCTCCTCCCAGAGACCTGAGCAGCAGCTTCCATGGAGGGAAACAGCACCCAGTCAGGAATGTCAGGCAGAGGGGTAGAGTGTGAAGGGGTGGGGTGGGGGGGTCACTTCAGCTTGGCCGTAAGGTCAACAGCACTGGGCCAGGGACTCACTGCTGCTGGGCCACCTGTGGGGCGAGAGAAGAGGATCTGAGACTCGAGGGCTGGTCAGAGCCAAGCTCTGCCCCGGGAGCCCCCCCGGCCCCAGCAGCTGTGCTCACTGACCACAGGGGTACGTACTTGCTGGGGAGGGGGCGGAGGCGGGGGCTCACTGCTGCGGTTGGCCAGGCGGCTCAGGATGTTGCGCTCGGACATTTGGAGGCGCACGGCCACGGGTGGGATACGGGCAATGGTGGCAGGCAAACGAGTCACATCTGCCTTCATGTCACTCAAAAGCTCCTCCAGCTGCTTTAGAACTAGAAGAGAAAGGAACATCTGTTTTGAAGGGACAGGACACCCCAGAGGGGGAAAAACGAAAGGGAGAGGGATGCTAAGCACTTAATATCCTACACTTGTTTAGCACACCGCATTACCTTTGTGCAGCACAGCGTTGGCTGGTTTATTCCCAGCCATGGACTCCTTGGATAGGTGCTGGTGGCTCTCAGCCAGGCATTCCACCTCCGCAAAACGCGTGTTCAGAGCCATAGAGGGGTGAGATGGGTCTTCAGACATGTTCAGATAGGCAGCCCGCCGCAACTGCTCCTCGATCACCAGCGCTTGTTCCAGGAGCTGCAAGGTGGGGCAGGAATGAGAGTCTTTCAGCAGCTGCCCAAAAGGGAGCCTGTGTGCACCTCCAGTCTCTCCTACTCCAGTCCTCCACCCACTTGTGAGATTCTGCAGCTGAACCTCCTTTCACCAGCCTCTTTTACCAAGTAGCCCAAAACAATAAGGGCTTCCTGAAGCTACACCAGGTACACAAGAAGACCAGGCAACAGCAGGCTTAACAGACTACTACAACTCCTCTAGGATTCGCATTCTTCTTCAGATTCTTTTTACAGACTAAGTTGTTTGCCATTTTACTCTTCCTTTGGGGCAAAGCGGATGAAGATTGCTCACTGAACTCAAGTGAAAGTATCCCATGCTACTTACAGGAGGAGTCTGAAATCTTGTAAGCATTTGGAGAAATCAAGTGGAATCCTGTCAGTGCAGAACCCACCACCTAGACTACTCTGAATTAATGTTTTGTCTGAAGGCTGAGACCTACATGGCCTTTATTTGGATTGGTCTTAAATCACTCCCACAACTAAGCTATGTTTGCTCCTGAAAAAAATGAGGTAGAGACTGAAGGTAACTCCTTCACCAGTCCATACAGTTGTCTTAGGAAGATAAGGTGGGTTGCAGCAGATCAAGTAGAAGCTCTGATGGAAGCAGTCACTTGAACCTTAAGCCTCTTGTATACCAGTTGTTGAATAAACATTTGGATAGAGAGCACTGAAGCAGTCTCCCCAATGCTATTTTCAGAGAAAAGGGAACACCCCTATGATAGAGCAACTGATGATCCTAAAATATATTGCTTCACTGTTTTTTATTTCCCCTAAAATGAAAGGTACCACAGAAAACCTTTACTTTCTTAGTGGAAACTCAGGACTGCAAACCCTTTTTCTTAGAGGTCCAGCCACTTCTTCTCACACTGAAGACAAACTCTTACCTTAAATCTCCTGGCCAAGAACTTATTCTTTATTTCCAGGAAGTTACCCCTGTTCATCTCACCCTTGAAGGGTTCATTGAGGATGGCGTAACGTGGATCATTCTGAATATCCTGCCAACGGGCATAGCCATGACTGAGATGGGATGAGCTCAGGCAAACAAAGGCAGTAAGAACAAGGGAATACATGGCCCAGGCAGTATTGTTCTCCAGAGAGGGGTGGGGAAAAGGGGTGCAGAGAGGGGAGGAACAGGAGCCAAGGAAAAGGAATGAGAACTATGTCCTGCTAAGTCTTAACTATGCTGGCAGGAAATTCCTCCTCCCACCATCACTTTCACTCTTGGCAAGAGCGTAAAACATTCTGTGTTTCTCAACCAACTCCAGTCAGACCCAGGAGAGCCACCTTCACCATGACAAATTATGTACAAGAAGGGCAAGAGAGGTCCATCATGGCAAGGATACTTGATAATCCCAGCAAGGAGCCAGTAGTCGTGGCGCCGATGCCAGATCTCATAGGTCTTCTTTGTGACAGTTGCAGCCCGCTCTTCATTCTGCCAGAGGGAGTGTAGTTCTGGGAAGGCAAGAGACACCACAGTGGTTGGAAGTTACTCCAAATGCAAGCAGGGGCACAAAAACAATTTCAAGCAGATAAAGATCTCATCATACCAGTGAAACCACCATCTGCTATGTTGAACATGAAGCGCTGCTTTACTGCCTTCTTGTGCCTTTCATCTACTGACTCTTTCAGCATCTCTCCATTCTGCAGCATCACCACATCTCTCTTATCATCATCCTTTTTCTCATCTGTACACACAGGAAATTATTAAAACAAACAGATTCCACAGCAAGTTGGACCAAGTAATTCTTGCAGGAGAGGGGTTAAGAACGAGAAGGGAATTAACATTCATCACCTTTCTCATCCAGAGTGATTATAGGAGGTTCAGGGGGATTCTCAGTAGGTGCCCTGTCTTCCACTTTCTCCACATCAGCTGCAAGAGAGAAAGAAAACATGAGACTTACAGGAACATAGCGTTCTGTTCTTCAGCTAGAAAACCCAATATGGTTCTGTAACTCCCCACTGATTTTCTACATTTAAGCCCATTTTTTTAGGGCAAAGTGCTTTGTACCTTTGCTTTCCACTTCCATTGGTTCATCTGGTCTTTCCTTCACATCCGGTTCCTCTACTTTCTTTTCATCTGCTTCTGTGGGGTTTGCTGGGGATTTTGCTTCCTGTGGTGGTGTCTCCACAGGCTGAGCACACTGCTGAGGACAGCAAGCAGTGAGAAGTGAGGTGAAGCAGTGCATGGGAGCAGAAGACAACCACAGTAGTTTAGAAAGCAAGGATGCACAAAACTGTCAGGCCAATTCTGAGGATCTGACAGTTAGCTTTAAACATCACTCCAAGAACTCATCTCATCAGCTTGAAGAGAGGAGTCAGAAGTAGAGAAATTTGCAAGAGAAAATTGTGAGACAAACTCACCTCCATAGGGACCTCTGTTTCAGTAGCAGAGGCATTTGGCTCTTTCTCTGGTTCAGTTGGCTCCCCTTGCTCCTTAGCACTGGCTCCTTCTTCTACTTTTACTCCTTCTTCTGTGTATTCCCCACCCCAGAACACCACAGTAGGCAGAAGAAGACAGATCATTAGTAAGGTGGTCCCTTTCCTGTTACCAAGCCCACATCTCCTTTGCTCCCAGGGATCAGGCCCATCAAAATGGAACCAACATCATTCAACATGACCCTCCCCTGCTGCTTTCCTGCCCACTACAAATGCTGGATTTCTCACTGATGTCAGCTTATCCAAAGAAAGCTATTGTCCTCTCTTGCCTTTAAGGGTTTGCACACATTTTTGGCAGCCCTCCTAACATGAGAGCAAGTTGATCTGCGTCCACCTCCAGACCCCACCACCACAGTTCCGGTGAGGGGGACTCAGGGTTGAGGTCAGGACGCAGGGTTGTACAAGAGGGGAGCCCTCACCAGATGGAGGAACAGGGGCAGGTGTATTCGGCTGTGTATCCCCTGGTGTTGAAGGAGTTGGAGTTTTTGGAGAGGGTGAGCTTGGCTGTGAAAGTTTCTTGTTCTCCTCTATCTCTGCCAGTTCTGGCATGCTCCAGCGGCCATTCACATGCTCAAACTCCTGCACCTGCATGAGAGGAAGAGAAAGATGAATCACTGGAAGAGTCATATAAAGCTCATCGTCAAACCAGCTGACACAGATCCCCCACCACATAACAGGAGTAGGTGTGAAAGGACAGGTAACCCGCCAGCTCGGGACCCCAGTGACTGCAGTTCTATGGACAGCAAAGGCCACACTGCTCTGCCAAGGCACCTACCTTTTTGCGTATAAGTGACATGACCCCAATGCGAGTAAGGACATGCTGTCGAGAAAGACCTTCCCGTGGAACCCCATCTGCAAAGGTCTCTGCACCATCAGCTCCAGGTTCACATAAATGGCGCATGAACAGCGAGACATAGGCCCTGCAGCAATTGAGGGACAAGTTGAGGGACAAGTAACAAAAAAAAGTTAGCTGGGTTATCAGACCTCTTCCAGCACATAATGGAACTCACCCCAGGACTCTTAACCCATAGCAACACAAATCCCAGGGCTCCAGGCTCCTTCAAGGAAGCATTTCCTGACAGAATTACTGTATACATGAAGGACACACAGCTGACTCAAGAGTTTTGAGCCATAAACAACCATAAGCCCACGAAAGACTCAGGGAGAGTATTCATTACATGCTTGCGTGGCCATGTTACTCCTCTAAAAGCATTTGCTTTAGGTGCCTGATGAGTCAAGTTCAAGCAAGAGCTGGGAACAACCCCCTTGTCTCTCTCAGCTTATACCTCATTCTCCCAGAAACAGTCAACTAACATATTAAGGAAGTGTAGTCCCTAAGGCCCACTCTCCTTCCACAAAGGGATTAGATGCTGCCCATCTTCCCTTCCTGCCTAGTGCAGACTCACTTGAACTCTTTCTCCGACTTGCCACGGAGGTCCCGAACAAGCCACTGAGTGGTGAAGGCATCCTGAGGTGGCATTCCATAGCGCATGATGGCATTGAGGAAGGCTTTCCGCTGGCGGGCATTGAAACCCAGCACCTAGAATGGAGGAGGAGACAGACTTGGCAAGAGCCATATGGAAGCAGCTAGCATGCAAATGGCCTATCCTGGTACTACTTACCTCGATGTTCCCTCCTACACGGGCAAGTAAGGGAGGCAGAGGCTTATCCTTATCATTTCTCAGGCCCTTGCGGCTAGGCCGACGAGCTGCTGAAGAGAGAAATGCAGCTAAGGAGGAGAGATAATGCACAACATACTGTTGTGTGAACATTTCCCTGGCAGGATGGCACTATAAAATGTTTAATCTCCAAAATCGAGTCCCAGCTGTTTCCACACTCAGTAGTGATGCAGGAGCTCTGGCTTCACCAGAACTTACCTTCAGACCTCTCATCAAAGTCCTCATCTCCTTCTTCTGAAGCAACTGAATAGTCTGACTGATTATCTGACTGGTCATCCTGCCAGTCTGAAAGAAAAACAGCACGTGAGCCTGAGACGCTACTCCGTTACTTCCCAGCAAGACATACTTACACCCATTTTTCCCTCAAGGTCCTGTGGATTTGTACCTCTATCCTCCTGAGAGCCATCATTGTAGTTAACTTGCTTGCGGATACGTTTGCCCTTGCCCAGATTCCTGGCCAGATCCTCCTGTTGTTGTTCATAGTGGTGACGCAGCAGTTTCTCCCAGTAATCAGGATCCACTGACTCTTCCTGCTTAATGATCTCCCGTTCAACCTCCTCTTCTTCCTGCCAGAGAGGTAACAAATTTAGGGCCATATGCTCCGAGTCTCAACCTGTCATAGCAGATATATGCCTATTCACCCTTAGAAGCTTCAGAGTTTAATTTACTTAATTGATCATTATGCAGAACATACTTGCTGACTTCCACCTCACACTTACCCCCATCTCCTCCTCACGAACCACGTACTGGGCCACCTTGAAGGAGCTGAGATATTCATTCATGCCCTGAAGTTCTGTATCTTCTGTTTCGTCTTGGTTCCGGTCCAACAGACGCTCAATGGCTTTGTCATCATAGTGGATGACACTGCTGTCCTCGCCTTCTTTGTTATCCCCTGAAGGAAGAGGACAAGCGCAGTTGCTGTGTGGTTCTCAAGGGACCAGGAACAGGAATGCCACCCTAGACCTCTGTTAATCAACACTGTGTCTACAGTCTCTCACTACATAAGGAACCGTATCTGCCCACCCCCCATCAGTTCTACTCCCAAGCACTCACCCCCCTCAGTAGCCTCATCCTTGAAGAGCTCTTCAGTGCCAAATTTGAGAATGTCATCAAGTTCCTGTTTGGACATGGAGCCTGTCTTGGAGCCCAACCCTGGTCTCACTACCAGATGAGTTAGCATCATTTTCTTCTTGGCCACCTGAGTGATACGCTCCTCCACTGACGCCCTTGTCACAAAGCGGTATATCATCACTTTCTTGTTCTGTCCAATTCTGTGTGCACGACTGAAGGCCTAGAAAAGAGATGTGCTCAAAACAACCTAGAGCTACACGAGTCTGATACACCCCATCTACCTCCACAAGCTTCCGAGTTGCCTTCATGTTGGCTCTTAACATCAGTGAAGGCTTTGCCCTGGAAGAACCCTCCACTATTTCACTCCCCATCTACCCATCCTCACTGCTCTGATTATGCATTTTTCTATAAGGGAAATTCTCACATTCCTTTGCTCCTCCTGATGATTTAATTCCCCCTCTTCCTCAGGGTTATTCCATAGGGAGTGGTTTCACTCAAACTCACCTGGATATCATTGTGGGGGTTCCAGTCTGAATCGTAGATAATCACAGTATCGGCTGTGGCCAAGTTAATACCAAGACCTCCAGCTCGAGTTGAAAGCAGAAAGCAGAACTGCTGAGCTCCAGGAGCTTAGATAAAAGAAGACAACAAAACTCATCAAGGGAGAGTGCAATACTTAAACAAGGATTTATACCTGACCCACATCACCTGACAAGGAATTGCTACTAATTTAAGATTCCAGGAAAGCTTGGAATGCTTGGGCCACAACAATCCCACCTTGACCCCTATACACATAAAAAGTAACAGTTTTCACTTTAGAGACTCCATACCATTGAAGCGATCAATGGCCTCCTGACGCATGTTCCCTGTGATTCCTCCATCAATCCGCTCATACTTGTACCCTTCGTGTTCCAAAAAATCTTCTAAAAGGTCCAACATTTTAGTCATCTGCATACCAGAAAAACACCACCACAAAGAAGTGAGGGACAAGGGGATACCAGATCAACAGACTGCTTTGTCAGGAAAAGAATTTCCAGCCTTAAGGTTTTCCTCCATATACCTGAGAGAATATAAGCACCCTGTGACCTCCTTCCTTCAGGTTCTTTAACATCTTCTGGAGCAGCAACAGCTTTCCAGAGGCTCGAATAAGTGCACTACCATCATACATGCCATTTGGCATTTTTGGAGCTTCCTGAGAAGAAAAAGAGAGGGTAAGAGGCAACAACTAAAAACTGCTTGAAGGGATGCAACTTAGTCCCCAGCTGCATTCATCAGATGCTGGGTCACACTCGGTCATTTATCTTGGCACAACCACAAGGTACAACCACTGCTTGTGTGAAGCATCAGTGCTACCCTGTGCCTCTTCTCTTGCAATTTGACTCCTAGGTAACCTCCTCTTTTCTTACTGACTTAGTCCCTTACTCATCACTGTCTTGAGTTGTCACCATCTCGCATTAGTCACAAGATAGCTCCTACCTGTCACATAAATATGCTGGAAAAGGAAAGGCCTTCCAGCATGCTGGTTCCAAATACAGATAGGATGAAAAAAAAACAGAAGCAAAAAGAGAGGAATGGGAACTGCTCCCTGCTTCTACTATGGAACTAACTGGCTCCCTGGTAACAGCCAGCAGGGAATTCACTCATTCAGAGTTAAGAGACTGGACATACCATAGCAGCCACAGGAAAGAGGTAGGGGTGGTTACAGCATTTCTTCAGATCCATAACAACATTGAGCAACGAGACTTGGTTACCACCACCCCGTGCATTCAATGCCTCAAAGTTTCTTGTCAAAATGTATTTATAATATTTCCTGAAACAAAAAAAGAAGATACAACTCAGAAACCTGTCATGAGAATGACTAACACACTCTTGCTAAATTCTGCACAGCTTGTGGCACTACCTGCCAGCTACCTAGGCTCTGCCAGTGGCATTCACTATTTCTTTATCCCTTACATCAGAGCACAAGATTAGTCCTTCCTCTGCTATGGTGGTAGCAAGAAATTTTCCTCCCATCCACTGCGCAGAAAGCCTTATAAGCGAGGATTAGGCTGCTTCAGCACCCTCTTTGAAACTGCAGAACAGACACAGCAGCTCAACAGCTGTGCTCTCTTCATCCTCACACTCACTTCTGCATGGGGCTCAGCTCCACTCTGACAATGAGTTCAGTCTTAGATGGCATGTTCTTGAAAACATCAGCTTTGAGACGCCTCAGCATGTGCGGGCCCAGCATGTCATGCAGCTTCTTGATCTGATCTTCCTTGGCAATATCTGCAAACTCTTCTAGGAAGCCCTCCAAGTTACTGCAGAGAAACAGACACTCAAACACCAAAAAAAAAAACCCCAAAAAAACCCCCAAAAAACAAAAACCCAAGGAAGGGGATAGGAGCAACAAGACAGGCAGGCTGACTTGGACTGCAAGACATACTGGAATCTCTCAGGTGTCAGGAAGTTCAGCAGGTGGAACAGTTCTTCCAGGTTGTTCTGCAGGGGAGTTCCTGTAAGCAGCAGCTTGTGCTGGAGGGAATAACCATTCAGCACACGGAAGAACTGTAAAGTAGAGAGCAGAGAATAAATGATGAGAAAATTAAACAAACCAAAACATAAAGATGTCAAAGGCTTACTAAGTCACATGCCTACAAAAATAAAAATCTAGGAAAAAAAGCTGACACCAAAGTTAGGGTTCAATTTAGATCACACCAGCTGTTTGGACAAGAGCTCCAAGTAGTTCACATTCCAGTCAGGGTCACTAGACTGATCTCATTTGGATCATTGTTGTGCATAGCTAAAGCATCACTGCAGCAACTCCTACAAGCTGTCAGGTGCTGGTAGGTTTCCTTTGCTCTTACAAGTTCTTTCAGACCATCAATTCTTTCTAGACTGCTATACTATGTACTTTTTCTTGCTAAATTAGTGTTCCACATTCCTACAACTACTCTGCCTTGAGAATTCTAGAAATAGCTAAGTCATTCTTCCTATTCATATCAATCCTGGCAACGTTCCAGAGCTCTGAATAAGCAGAGGAGAAAAAGAGCTAAGAGTTTGCCAATGTGTCTTAAAGGTAATTGGTGCTGGTTTTCACAACGCTCAAGTAATTCCAGACAGATGTAGTGAGCAGTTAAATTGCTGCACTGAAAAGCACAAGTGTACCACGTTCATCAGCACAAATTGTCAATGAAGCAGAATGTTATTTACAAGCCTGGCCATTTCTGTGTGTATTTTACACTTAACATGATACAAGGTCAAACTTAATGAAAGCAGCTTGTGCCAGATGCCAATCAAAAAAAAGAAAAGCCCACCATCACTTATGTTTTGGTTATCTCAACAGAAGAATCCTTCTAGTGGCCTCTGTGGGGATTTATCTTTCTACATAGCTACAGTTAAAAGCATTCTCATTTTGGGATCAAATGTAGAAGTTATCAATTATATCTGTAAAACTTTAGTACCGTGAAGAAGCATCTGATCTGTCTTGCAGCCAAATACCTGTAAGCTGTCCTTGCAGGACAGGAAACTGCTCTAAAAAAAGGTAGATTTAATGGTTCTGGGTGGATAACCAACAGTGTCCTAGTGTAACCTTGAGCCTTTACATCCTCTTTCAATTAAAGGGTATTAATAGTAAGCATTCATTCCTACTTCCAATGGTTTCAATGCTAAGCATAGAATGGCATCCAGTCTCATTGCCTAGAAAAAAAAAATCTAGAAACTGAACTGCAAGCACAGCTGTGATGTCTCAGGAAGATGCCTCATGCCAAGATCCAAAAAGCTAAAGCCATTTAAATGAAAAGAGAGAAAAATCAAGGAGCAATTGTCTTACACAGTCTCCAAGAACCTCTAAAACCCGATTTCCAATAACAATTGTTTTTAGCATACTGAGCACTAGAACACAGCTGAAGACAAACAAATCAATACCAGAATCAAGGCACAAGGGCCAGGGACAGGGCTGGATTAAGAAAGTACAGTCAAATCTACCCAATTCAAACAAGTCTAGTTAAGGTGCAGCCTCATAAAAGCAGCTATATGGATTTCAGCACCTATCCAGGCATTTTTTGACCACTTCTGCCCAAGTCTTCCATTTCTATAGCACCTAAGTTAGCTCTGCTTCAAAGCTAGATGATTGCAGACAGCAAGCCTGCTCTGGAAGCAGGATAATTGTGCTCATGGAGCTTGTTTTATTCTCAGCATGGTAAGTCTTTTCAGAATAGAGGTGTTTCAGATATATTTGTTTTTGGAGAAGCCAACTTGTATTTGAGACAACAACCATGTCCAGGTTTTTCTCTTTCCCAGTCTACTCCAATTGGCCATTCACTTGGAAAGAAAGTTGCTTCAACCAGTGGTCTCTATAAAAGTAAAAAGTTGTTGCCAAGGATGATCTACCTCCAAATTAAAACTGATACTTTCTCTTTTTAACAACACATCAAATTTACTTCTGAACAAATGACTAAGAGTTGTCAGACAAACTTATGAACTTTGAAACAGCTATGGAATCTTGTGAACACTCTCTGCCCATTCTCCCTGCACAATATGCCAATCCCACTAACGACCTGTGTTTCTCTGTACCTTTGACTGATTGTTCTTCAGTCTGTGAGCTTCATCCACAATGAGACAAGCCCAGTCAATGGAGCCTAGTATGGCCATATCAATTGTGATCAGTTCATAGGAGGTGAGAAGCACATGGAACTTCACAGCAGCCTCCTTCTGCAAAGGAAAAGGATGAACAGGTAATGGGATACAGGAATACCCCCGTGCAAAGGAGATGCAGTGTTCCTCCATCAAGTTATCCTGATGAGCCCTGGTCAAACAGCACATCAAAAACTTTTCATGCCCAGTTTCCTGTCACAAGATTCAAAATGCTGCCCAAACCATTTTAGTCTTTTAATTCCCCATTACTCTCAGCACATGCAAGTCTCCTCAAGCTCCTCAGTACCTGCTACTTTTGGACAGTAGCCAGATGCTCCGAAATGCTTAACAGGTAAGTAGTGAGTAGAGGCATGTTAGGGAAATGAGTGGCTCATTAAGAACCTAAGACATAAAAAGATAACTAGTTTACCATGGAGCCACAAATTATTGTTAGTACTTAATGCAGTTTGGTTTCTAGGGAAGGAAAGGATTTCCATCTACCACTGAAAATGCTTTAGCTTCCATCTTGGTTTCACCAGGATGACTAAAGTTCTACAAAAACTAGCCACCTAGATCAGGCTCTTCCTGTCTGGGCACAGAATACAATTTCTCAGATGTCTGAGTATGGTCTCACTGTCAGCCAGTTCCTCAGAGAGATTACAAAGTGCATACTTCTTTTTTTATAGTTGTCTTTTACATGCAACGGCAATTCTGACATCAATTTAAGATCTATAGAAAGGATGCTCAACTTCACAGATTAAATAGAACAGATGGAGGGACTTGCCTATGGTCAGTATTCTCTTAGTAAACTCTCTTTTTTCAGTACTGAATTAGTTCAGAATAGTAGGAGTGTTTAAACAGTCTACAGCAGGAGTCCAAACACCCAGTTGTGATCAATTTGCAGCTATTTCCCCTTGGAAACTACAAGCATTACCAGCTCCCAGGGACATCAGAGTATCCAAATCTTAGCTACTGAGAGCCAGACTAAGTGCATCTTTTAATTCAGGCTTGTGCTACAGCAGAGCTTTGTACCTTCATTCTGGATGCTTTCTTGCCTCCACGTATGGCATTATCCTCAAAAGTGAACTCATTCTCACGGATGATGGCTCGGCTGTCTTTGTCCCCAACGTAGGTCACCACATACATATCTGGGGCCCACATCTCAAATTCTCGTTCCCAGTTGATGATTGTGGACAGTGGGGCACTCACCAAGAATGGACCCTTTGAGTGGCCCTACGAATAGTCAGTAAGAGCATTAGGTGGCAGCAATCCCTAATACAGGCAGAATATCCTTGGGCAGTGACCTCCCAGCTCTCACCTCTTTGTATAAGGAATATAGAAACACAGCTGTCTGCACAGTCTTTCCCAGACCCATTTCATCAGCCAAGATGGTATCTGTGCCCTGGGCCCAAGAGAAGCGCAGCCAGTTCAGCCCCTCCAGTTGGTAGGGGTGCAAGGTACCCCCTGTTACATCCAGGTACTCCGGCTGCCGGTCGTATTTCACTGTTGGCTATGGAGGAAAGAAGGAAGAGTTGAGATCCTCGACCTTAACTAGATAGCTACCCTACCAAGAGTCCTTTCTCAGCCAGCCATATATTTATTATTACTGATGAGGCTTCACAGATGACATGCAGATTAGCATCAAACCTAATTCCCAAGTGGCCAAAAGTGTCCACCAAGAAGCATTTTTTGTTTTTAAAACCCTTTCACAAAGAGCTAGAGAGTCTCACCTTTGCCTGAAAGCTCTAAAAAGCCACTTGCACTTTGGACCATGAAGTAACACTAAACCATATGCTGTTCAGCTCTCCGGTTTTCCCACTTACCTGCTGGCACCCCAATAAAAGCAGCTCTGTAAGATGATTCCTAAGCAATGAACAGTAACTTACATCTACTGTGGGAGTCTCAGGAGGTCTTTCCAGTTTCCGCATCTTCACTTTCTTTAGCTTCTTACCAGGCCTGCCCTCTTCCCCTCGCATCAGCTCCCTATGTAGACAGTCCCAAACACATCTCTGATTAATGTGCTTTTGTTAACAGATCAAGAGAAAAATCACTGCAAAGAGGAGGGCAATTGCCCAACTCAGGAAGGAGAACAGGGCTGGAACTTTCATGAACTGGTGGACAGGCACAAGGTCCCTACCCAAAAGCATAGGGAGTCAACAACAAGATCTTTCTTGGCTATTTCCATGTATTAATCCAGCCAGCGCTAAGGGCTGATATACTTCAGTATTTTCTCTCAAGGGAAGGGAGAGGAACACAACTTCTAGATACTCCTCCTACCTGTGATTCCAGTAGCCTTGCTTGTAGAGATCATAATCTTGAATATCCACATCTTCGCTTTCCCAGGATGCCTGGTCATAGGGCAGGTCTCTCCACTTAATCAAATAGTGGACATTCCCCTTCTTATCCACGCTGTGGAAGAAAACAGCAAGTCTTAAGCATGGTGAAGAGGCAGTACTCACCCCATCTACTCCAACGGAAGAGAAGGGAAGGTTTTAGTGAAGCAACAGAAACAGAACCACCATGTTTGTCATACCAACAAAAGAACTCCCAGTTTCTCCCAGTCATACTGCAGTTTAGCTCATCCACTCTCTCTTAGCCCTGCTTAAGGACTTTGATGAAAATCCTCTTTATTACCCCCACCTACCTATGATTAAGGATCCTGTGGATCATCATCCACTCTGGCTTGATCCCATAGCGATAGAAGCGCTCCTCCATCTCAGCGTATTTGGGGTCCTTGTTTTTTCTCTTTCGGCTTTTCTCTTCTTCCCCTCCAAAGTCCCCTGAGGGTGGCTCGTCCATATCATTTTTGCGTTGGTAGTTACGAAACATGACCTGGCAGTGCAGCTCCAGCTGGAGCCAGGACACAAGCAGTCAGCAACTCTTTTACCCTCAACTACCCACCCTCATGGCATGGTCAGAGAAGTCTTCCACTCACCTGCAACTCTGACACCCAAGAGCAGTGCCAGTAGGACATGCCCTGCCACTTGACAAAGAACTGCCTTTCAGGCCGACCCTCCAGAGGCTTAGGGGGTGGAGCATTAGGGTCTGCATCAGGTGGGCGAGGTGGAGCAGGACCAACTGGGGGCTGACCCCATTTCCAGATCAATATCTTCTGCACCTTTCCTTTCAAAGCTGGGCACTGAAAAGTTAAACAGAGCTTGATGCAACAGTGTACATACATTAAAACATAAGCACTGAGGAGTAAAAACAGAATCATTTTTATAGCTTTACTACCCAGATGGAATTTTCTAGGCTTGATGAGCCCAGTAGCCTAGCACAACTTCACTGAAAATTTGTGCAGAAAATATTTTGCTGTAGAACTAAAGGCCCAGCATAGGAGAATGTCCTGAAGCAACTTTTCCAGTCCACCATCTTGTAAGTCCTTACCACCTAGAGGAAGCGATGCCATTTATATTAATTATTTCAAGAACTTTTCCGAGGAAGTGCAATATTTCTCCTAACCACCTACTAAGAAAGAGGTTGGCATTACTGAGCTTACAGTGCAAAATAAAAACCCCATCTTGTCTCAGCATCAGTTTAAAATACTATGAACATTGAATTTGCTTGCACTTGTTCTCCTGTTGAACACAAATAGGAGCCAAAAAAAGTGAGCCTTAGCATCCCAGACTAAAAATGGTCCAACTACTCTGCATGAGGGCAAATCTCATGAGACCCAAGGCCATAACCTCATCCTTCCCACTGTCTGAAGCAAGCAGCCAATCAACAAGGCACAGTACAGCCACAAAAAGCCAGGCCTTTATGTCTTATGACATAAGTGTGAGAGGAGATAGTCTTCAAAGGACCAAGCACTTCCAGCAAAGTACAATCCAAAGGATTACATCAGTCGCCTTGCTGCAATAGACTGGTACTAGCAGAAACTCACAGTGCAACGAGGACACAGCCACTCTCCATTCGGAATCTCAGGCAATGGGGGATTCAGACAGTGGATGTGATAGGATGAAGGACAGGCATCACAGCACAGGAGCTCTCCTCCATCCTTGCAGACTCTACAGAACTCCATATGGTGGTCATCCTCTTCTTCAGCATCCCCCACTACATCCTCCAGGATTTCCTCACCTTCAGAATTATCCTCCTTTGCTTCCCACTGAATGCCCTCTTTTTCCTATATGGGAGGGAAACCAGAAAAACTAAGTCACATACTGGTGATTATTTTACTACCATAGAAGAGCAGCCCCACGTCACTTGACATCCCTCTCCTCCATGACCTCTCGCGCTGTTTGGGAATCCAATACTCACACAGTGTGGGCAGCTCCATTTGCCCTCTGGAGCTTTCTCCATATCGGGATCCAGGCAAACCATGTGGTAGGCACGAGGGCAGGTATCACACAGTATAATTTCTCCTCCCTGCTGGCACACCTCACAGTAGTCCTGGTGATCAGTCTCATAGCCATCCACAGCCACTGTGGAATCCTCCTCACCTGCAGAGGGTGGTGAGGAGTTATAGCAGTATAAGCTACAGGCACAGGCTTCCTACACCAAAGGTGCTCTACCAAGCAGCCTACATAGCAACAGTGAGATCCAGAATCTAAAACTATTGCTCTAAGTAAGTAAACAGGGCAGGGAGCAAGAGCTGCAACAGAAGCAAAACAAGTCCCTTTTTGCACCCTTCCACCCATGAAATAAAAGGTACAGTTTAAAGCCAGAAAAACTCAGTACTGCATCTGTTTCCCCACTAAGGTGAGAAAGAACTTTTGAAAACCTTCTCCTTAGCCAAGTAATATCAGGTTCTTCCTTCACAATCAGTTCTCCCTCAGATATATCATTAAATACCCAGACTCTGGACAGACATTCCTCTAATCTTTCCATGCACTTAGCTGTGCTTCTGTCCCCATTTGTCAGTGACTTTCAATACCTTTCTTTTTCTTCTTCCCAGCTTTGAGTTTTTTGCGACTGCGGCTACTACGACTTGTAGATCCATCTGAAACGGAGTAGCTGTTGATGCTGGCATCATCAAAGTCTGACTCCACATCCAGATCATCATCTTCACTCTAAAGCAGGCAAGACAAAAGCTATGTTACTCAGACACACATGCTGGGAGGGTGGGGAGGAGCAGTAGACACACCCCCCAGCATTCCTAGCACATCATCACTTCCTCCTGAAAAGGTCAAGGAAGGAGCATCACTCACTGATGATCTTTTACGCTTGGAACCAAATCCTCCCAGTTTGATTTTCAGAGGTGCCACCTTCTTTGTTTTGGGTTTCTTGATATCAGGAATACGAGGACTGGCCTTTGGCTTCCGCCGGGCATTGGGTCCTGCAAACACAGGAGACAGAGTCAGAAAGGTTCCTGCCCTGACACCACTCATCCTCCATTATCCCGCCAAGACTCTTCACCTCACCTTTGCCCTCCTTTGTCTTGGCTTTCCTGAGTGGCACATCTACAGGGGGCTGTGGCAGGACAGCATCCACGTTTGTCACCATACTCTCCACCACTGCAACAGCTGCAGCTGCAGCAGCTGCCACAGATGCACCTGAACTTCCCTTGAAGGGGTTGTTTGTGCTAAACTCTCTCCATTTGGCTCCCAGTACCATCATCATCTTCGACACTGCTATTTTTGGGTTCTTGGCTGCAATAAGTGGCCTGTGCAGAGTTAAGGCAGACAGGAAGGAAGAGTTACTGAACCATCTCAAAAATTTGATTATTCCTCCCCTCTGCCACCCTCGTCAGCACCTCTGTCTCAAACTACCTTCCTTTCTAATCTCTGATCTCAATAGCCAAATGAATTTTTCCACTCCCATCCTTCACTGTGGAGGGTGCAATGCTCAGGGCTTGGAAAAAGAAACGGAATTTAGCATAGCAGGGAAGAAAGGGGACTGGGAGGGAGGACTTGTATCACTTCAGTGACTGAAAACCAGAAAGCTGTGGATTAATTATTTTACTGTTGCTTCAGTTTTTGCTCTAGGTACAAAGCCAGTGTCTCTAATGTGCACCGAGATTCCAAAACCAAGGAATCTAGTTTTTGTCCCATCTCCTTTTTTTGTTCCAGAGTCCTTTCAGGTGTAGTCTTGCAGCTCACCTGACAAACTGGCTGAAAGCTTTGTAGTTGGTGAGTGTGCGGTAATCCTCCTCTGTGAAGATGTGATCGATATCCTCCATGCCCCAATCTTCCAAGAGCTGAGCAGATGACTTTGGCTCCTGGGAAGAGAAAATCACCGCAACTCTGAGAAAAAGCTCTGGCCCTGCTCTAAGAAAGAGAAGAATTTCCACACACCTTCCACAATCCACAGATGATCCAGGGAGTTTTCCCTGTCCCTGCTCCCCACCCCATCCACTGTACACTACCACAAGACAGAGCCTCAAGAGAAGATAGCTGAGGTGGGAAAGGTCTTTGGAGTCAATACAAATTCCATGTCTGTTTAAAGATGACAGGAAGGAATGCAAGGAAAAAGGTCAACTCAGTCAGGTCTAGTGGAGAAAGACTAAACAGCCTCAATTCACTGTACCATCACAAATGAAGAGCACAATGACCCCCTCCACATCAGACGCATGGGACTGAGGAGCAGTCAGCAGCACAGCTTCTCACCTTTGAGTCATCATCTTCTTCCTCCTCTTCTTCCTCCTCCTTGCGCTTGGCTTTGTTTTTCTTTTCCTTCTTGGGACCTAATTTCTTCTTTTTCTTCTTCCCAGGGGTATAATCACTGCCCTCACTGTCGGAGCGCAGAACCTCTTCTTCTTCCTCCACAAACTCATTCCCCTCACCAGAGCTGTCCCCCAGCTGGGCAGGGAGGGAGAGAGAAGATCAGACAGCTGTGAGAAAATACCCTGGATAAGCACTAAACATTACTCTTTCCTCACGCTCTCAAGGATTTATACAAAAGATTGCTGCCATAGACTAACAACAGCAGGAAGCACCACCACCCTACACATATCCATATTTTATAGCGTGACCTTAGGCATCCTTTTCCTTACCTCCTTCTTCTGACGCTTGCTGAGCTTGGGCACTTTGGGTTCCTTTAGTTTCTTGGGCTTCTTCTTCTTCTTGATTTTTGGGGTGTCAGCCTCTGACAGAATCTCTTCTTCTGGCTCTTCTTCAGGTTCTGGACGTGAAGAGGCAACACATCTCATTCAAACCCCAACTATAGCCCCCCTTCAGCGAGATCAACCTGTTTCTTGCTACATACTTACTTACAAAGTGGTTACAACTCTTACTGTTCGAAACTGATACTCCGAAGTTGTACCCTAAGGTAACAATGAACATGATTTTCCCCCAGCTATTTACACAATATTCCTTCTCCAAGTAGAATTGCACTCTTTAATTGGGGAAAAGAAGTTTGCCATAACCCAACAGGAAGAGGGAAGACCTTAAAACAGTCAGCCACATCTAAAGGGTGCTACACAGTAAAAGTACTTGACTAGGAGAACCTGACTAGGATACTGTTTCAGTCCACAGGCCACCAGGAAAGGAACCATCTAGCCTCTCCAGCAGTGCAGAGCATCCTACAGCTGCATGCAAAATACGGGCCAGTAAGCCACTACTCCTCCTCCTCCACAGAAGAGTTGTTACTCAGCAACTCTATTCTGATCCAGATTTGACAGAACCTTCCCCCAACCCCAGCAGCCAGCAAACTCGGTGCCAAGCCAGAAGAACACATGCCATTTGCCCCACCAGCACTGCAGGCTGCCCTCCCCTGGCTCCCCCCGGCCCGAGGGGCAGGGGCAGCCAGCCAGCCCTTCCCTTTGTGGCAGCGGGCTGCGGGAGCTGCGCGGCCACCCGCCCTCCCCTGCCGCCCCGCCCACCGCACACAGCCACAGTCACTCCTTCTCCCTCCAAGGGAAAATGGCCTCCTGACCACCGGAGCTGGGCAGGATGGAGGAAGACACAGGTCAGAAGAGCTACCGCAGCCTGGGGTGAAACAGCAGAGATCGAGCTCTCACAACCTGGGGTCCCATGCCTGGCTCCTGCCATATACCCAATTCAAGGGATGTCTCTTCACTCCCAGGTTCCTGCAACACCAGCTCCTCCAAGGATCACACCTCTTCTTCTTCTACCCCAAGTTCTGATTTAGACACTCTACTGACCCACCCTTTCCAAGGTACCATATAAGCTCTCTACTTTGCAGGGATTTAAATAGTTTTTCTTCATCAAGATTTTCCTTACTGACAGTCCCCTTCTGCCCATGATTTCAGAGGTGTGAGAAAACCCTAGAGTCAAAGCTTAAGAAAAAACACCAAACAAACAAAAATCCAGAAGACCACACCACCATTTTTCCCCTCTCCAGTTACAACGTTTCTCTTATATGACACAACGCTACAGCACGTGTTAGTAGGAAAAGTCAACCTTGTCTAACAACCCAGCACAACAGTATATTTCTTATTCCTTTTCACAAGGAAGTGAAGAATCCAGGTGAATGTCCACAGAGCAGAACATCAACAATAGCAGCATTAAAAAAAACAAACCATCATCGGAAGAGTTGCCAGGGCTCTATCTAGAGGCTCACACTGATGAGGATGCAAGCAGGAGGGAAAAGGCAAGATACAAGGACTACAAGAAAAGCAAAGGTGAGCAAGCAGCACAGAGCAAGAACCACAAGAAACCTCAATAATTGGGTGTGGTGATGAAAGAAAGTGGGTCATGCAACAGCCCAGGGCAGTTTTCTCTGGACGTCAGCCGGTCTGAGTTCCCAGATGAAAGCAAGCCACTCAACCTGCCCTTTCACATATACCCCTCTTCCCCCTCCCCATTCATGAAATGTGAAACTTGCAGGCATTTTGGTACCCCATCAGATTTGGGCACTCTGCCTCTACACCTCCTCACAGTACAGGCCCTGGAACAAAGTCAGCTCCACCTGACACAAAGCCACGAGCCTCACGCTTTGAAGTAACCCCAGGACTTGGTTATCAAAAACATATGCACGAGGCACGATGAAAATAAAAATTACGTTCCCCAACACATCGTGTATTTCACACATTCAGCTGGAGACCATCGTTATCTCCATTTTGCATGCATGCCCTGCGGGCTCTCCATACCTGGATGCTGGGGGATAGCGTTGTTCAACAGGATCTCCATGTCATCGTCATCGCTGCCCCCCGAGCACGGTGATGGAGGTCCAATGCCTGATGCCATGTCCTCCGAACGCGGGGAGGTCTGGGCTTACACAGGGTGTCGTCTTCTTGCCAGTCCGGCCAGTACTTCAATGAAAAGAAAAAGATAAAGTTAACAGCAGACCCAAACTTCGTTTTCCCAAGGAATACTGCTACCAATAGGATCCGTGAGAAAGCTTAGACAGCAACTTTATTGGATTTAGCGCCTATGGATAACAGAAACACCGGCTGCAAGAATCAGCTTAGAGTTGTGATGAAGCAGGCTTTGAGGACACCAGATATTAAACTGAGTCAGCAACTCATCTCCGGCGAGGAAACCAAAACAGCTGTCCTAAAGGAAAGCTCGCCTGTCCTCTGCAGCCGGGTGGCCTCGCTTGTTTCTGCCCTAGGCCGGGAGAAGGCAGCGGGGCAGGCGAGGCAGCCTGGCTTCGCCGGGAGCCCCGGGGCCGGCCGGGCGGCTGTCAGCGCGGTGCCCGGGCCGGCAGCCCAACCCGCCCGGGGCTGGCACCGCAGCGCCG
>VXBA01003615.1:400128-464344 GCA_013399895.1 Serilophus lunatus | reverse complement strand
GCCGGCCGCCCCTGCCCCGGACCGCCCGTTCTGCCCGCGGAGCTCCAGGAGCTCTCCAAGGCCACCGCCAGCCTGTGCGTGGGGAGCCCGCGGTGACTTCGGTGCCGGCCCTGCAGCGCAAGGCGTCCTTCTGTCCTGAGTGCGGGTACCTGCGGAGCTACCTGTACCCCAGGGATACGAATTCTCCCGGGCAAATGACGACGGGACGAGAGGACCTCTTCTCAAGCAGCACCAGGGGAGGTTTGGGTTGGACATCAGGAGGAATTTCTTCTCAGAAAGGGTGATCAGACATTGGAATGGCATGCCCGAGGAGGTGGCGGAGTCACCATCTCTGGAGGGGCTTTAGGCAAGGCTGGATGTGGCACTCGGTGCCGTGGTCTAGTTGACATGGTGGTGTTCAGTCATAGGTTGGACTTGATGATCTCAGAGGTCTTTTCCAATCCAACTGATTCTGTGATACATGGTGTGTCCATGTTCTCCAATGCTCCCTCTCACCCAGCACTGTGCTCTGCTCCCTGCTGTGGCTTTCCACCGGAATACTCATCATTGCTTTTCACATAGACATGCACAGTCCATGGTTATACCCCAGTTATGCACGTGCAACAATGTCACTTCCCATTAACCAAAATCACATCCCATAAATGCCACCTGTTCTCTATTGAGCATCTTCGTAACCCCAATCTCAGCAGAGGCACAGTCCTGTCCATCTCTCCTGTCCCCAACTGCTCCCCAAATGCCTGAGCTGTGCATGTGTACATTGCATCCTGCCATAGCGAAAACACCCCGGAACAAGAGTGGAGGATTTACTGTTACAGACTGCAACAAGTCATTTACAGATCCTGTAACACAACCCATGTTTTGCTAAATCACACAAAAAATGTGTCCACACCATACACCAGGTGTGCGGGTATTCCATAATACCATCCCATCACCTCGGCCGTGGCAAGCTCTCCCAGACGCGTGTGTGCAGGCCCTGTCCCCTCGCCTTACCAGCACCTCTCTGCTGAGATTCCTTCAGGCTCCACCATCTCATCCACATGCCCATTTCCACCGTGTGCTCCAGCGCAGTTCCACGACAAATCCATGTGCAGCCGCTTTGCAGCACTCCTGTGCCCTCATTCCCGCTTTCCCAGCAACGACTACACCAGTACATCCCAAAAGGCTGTTGCATTATCCACCTTCTTGCATACACAGAAATCCCACTACTCCCCCAGACACCAGTGAGACACATGCCATGCAATTTCTGTACATACCTTCACCTGGATGATGATGTTGCTGCCGCTGTCATTTATCTTAGCTCCATGGAGAAAAAGCAGTAGGAAAGAGCCATGCTCCTCTTCCACAGATGCCATCCATCCTCTCCGCCGATCAAGCAGAGTATCCAGTGCTATGGAAACGTGTGGTGCAGAACACCACCACCAAACTCACATGGACCTCTGCAGGACTTTTCATTCCCTCTTTTGTGCACTGATCTTTCTGTGTGTAATCCTCTCTAATGGCCAGGCAGACAGCCACTGCAAATTCCCATGCTGAGCGGTCCAGCCCCAACCTGTGGCCCCCACACTCCATGTGCGCCTCTTTCTTCCAGTGGCTTGGTCACAAGGTGAGAGGTACAATGCGGGTGAAGGTCCTGCAAAGGGCGTTACTTGCTGGAGCTGTCTCTGCAGGTGATTCCTGATGCTCCTGCCGGCAAGTTTACAGTCTGGAGAGAGCTGTTTGACACTGGTTAGGCAATGTGTAGTCCAGTGCCTCGGTCACTAAAGCACAAAGCTTCCCAATGAGCCACCACTTCCCTGAAATCTTTCCCTTCGTGCCACCTGAACACATTTTTATCACGAACGTCCCCAAGGTTCCCCATCTCACCTCCAACCCCTTTTTTCTTGAGATTCTTACTCAAAAAAAAAAATCCATGCAAAATACGCATGATTATGATTTAGGGTGTTTTTACTGTTTGTGAGTGCCGAGTAGATGAAATGGATTTAAAAAAAAAGGTATTTCTAAATGTTTTCCTTTGATGATAACACTGTGACATAGATTATATGGCTGCTTAAAAGATGGAAGCTGATGTACCTCACTGTGGTTCAATTATTTACCCAGTTTGACTGAAGCTTTTGAATTTACAGCACTAGGCTTTGGAAACAATTGCAGCAAGATCTGCATAATACAATCCTCCCTACTTGTGCTGGTGAGCGTCAATGTCCCAAACAACCCCACAGGACACTTCTGCTGGGGAAAAGGCCTGCAATATCCCTTGCTTTGGTGCTGCACCTGTACTAGGAAAATCCAAACTAACCAGAAGGCCTTCCACACACCCCTGCCCAGATCTGCTTCCAGCAACAACTCAATGATACAGGTTGTCGTATCCCCTCAGCAACACACTGGGGCAGCCTCTAAGTTATTTCTGTAGTTTTGAGTGTGGCCTGAGTCAGTCAGGGGTCAGGTGCCTGCCTGGGAACCCAGAAGTGTCCTGCCCCTCCTTCCTCCTCCCTGCCCGCTGACGCCTCTGCCCGGGCTTTTATCAGGCTCACATCTCTTCCTCAGTTTCGCTTTTGGCAGAAACATATTTCTCCAAGGTAAGAAGAATAAAATTTGTGACCTTGTTTCACCCTGGAACTCATGGATGGAGGCCAGCAACCTCCGTCCAGTGTGTTTCATGGCTGCCCGGTGTGGGAGGCAAGGGTGAGGGGAAGGAACTCCAGAGCATTTTGGAAAGACGAGAGACTTTCCAGGCTAGCGTGAACCGTTTGCATGTGGGACACAGATAACAGACTATAAGCATGACGTGCTGGTGCTGCACACAATGTGATCTGAAGGATTGGTTTATGGTCTCTCAAGTTATTTTTTGTCTGCTCCTCTCACATTCAATAAGGATGCAGAGGTTCTAATGGCTTTAGATGCCGCAATGCCGCCATTTGGGCGCTTCATTTGGGTGCTGGAATTCAGACGTACTTCTGTTCTCATATTTGCTCTTTCTCTGGCTGTGGGTTGCTCTAGTCTCACTGTAGTATCTATTCTGTCAGGATACATACAACTACTAACATGAAAAATATCTTTCAGTACCTGTGGAACACTGGTATCGCCTCATGTATCCGTGAGTGTGATGCTGTTCTGCAAAGGCTGCAGGTACATTTCACCTCTTCCTTTAACCTGGTTTTGACCATTTGTAGTTAATGTGAACAGACTCAGCCCTTGTGCTTTCCATTCAGCAGCTCTGTAGGCTCTCTGAATTGTACTGATGCTTGCCATGACGCTGAACTGGGGTTTTACTGTTTCTGTCAAGGAGCTCTGAAGATCCCAGGATTTCTGAGAAGTCTTGCCTTTCCGTTTTTCCTTTGGTAAGACAGAGGATGTTGCCTTAGATCATTTTTGAGAGGGGAGGGGTATCAAACTCCGAGATAAGTAACTTCTACTTTGAAATTAGTAAGAAACTAGTCCAAACTTTCACTCGGTATCTGGTTATTGCCCCAGAATCTGTGTCTCTTCAACACCCACGCCCCCCCTCCCCCATTTTAAACTATCTTGGGAGATTTTGCTGAGTGTGAGAAACCCCAGCACCAGCCAAAGCAATCGCTCTGAATTCTGCAAGTCTTTCCAAACGCTACAAAGCTCTTTCCTCTGCCCAGGATACTCTTCTCCACTCCCAGGTTTCTACAAAGTCTCCATAGCAAGCTAAGGAAATCCAAATGATCCATTTTCATTGTTGCTTTCTTCATCATGCTCTCTCTCCCTGTCTAGTTTGGGGGCTTTTTATGTAGTGTTTTTTTCCCCTAGAGAAACATGAGCTTATTTGTTTAGCACAATGGAGTGTCATGACTTTGGTGTCAGACATGGAAGAAAACGACACAAGAAAGTCACCTCATCTTCAGAAGAGACAAGAGCCCCTCCTGTCACGTCCAAGGTGCTGCTCCTGCAGCAAACGAACACTACTGAAACGAGAGGCAGAGAGAGACTTACACATGGAGAATTTGGGAGCATATAACCAGAACAAGATCAAGAATCACTGAAGAGACCACGTGTGTTTCTTTTTTGAGAACAACATTCTACTGTGAACGGAGGATCGAGTCTCTCTCGAACAGTCACCAAGGTGAGGGCTGTCCATCTGCCAGCGTGACTGTGCATCTACTTCCCGTTCAGACCTCGCTCGGCACTCGTCATGAGCCTCGTCTCCTGTTTTGCCAGGGGAAGGAGGGGGCAGGGAGAGTGGCGTGGCCGTGCAGCCAGAGCCGCACCGCGTCAGCCAGACGTGCACGGTGCAGGAGGCAGTGCTGGCGGCAGCGAACTGAGGCGGGGAGCGGGGGGGTAGGGTGGGGGGAAGCTAGAGATAGAGAAGATTGGGGGTTGCTCAGCCCCTTGGAAATAAGAACGGCTGATCCCTATCTCTGTGTGCTTCGCTGGTTTGCTTGCTTTAAAAAACATCACATACTTGGTACTGATACCTATAGCTAAGGTTACTTGATATTTTCCATCACAAGTCTGTTTTCAGTTACTCAGAACTTTGCCAGACATCAGATACTCAGATTCGAATTTTCCATGTTTGTTTTCACTGGTTTTTTTTCCTGAAGATGGAGGCACTTACTAAGACGTAAAAAAACAAATGTTGGTTTGCAATTATAAGTTTGGCTTTGAAACGTTGCCAGTCTTTAAACTTAAGGTTATGTATATAATAAATAACGACAGCTGGAAGCAATACCCGAGAGTTAAGAATGCTTATTAGTTATCATTTTTACGTTCCCATTTCCCTAGAGGGCTTTAGAGATGCCCCATTCCGCTCCTCTCCTCATGAAACAAACAGTTGGAACCAGCCAAGGAAGGAGCCAGTGGCCACAAAGGGGCTGCAACAACCACCCAGTGGGTTGAACTGCCTGGACTGCAGTTCTGTGATACCTATTTAGGGTTTTTTATATCCTGTGTCAAAGCTGGTGCATGCTGGCAAAAATCACTAACACTGAAACACATCTCTTGAGCTCAGTTAGGAGAAATACTGAAAAAACAGGCTTGGACAGAACTCTCCTTCATCTTCTACCTCCAGCTGGATCTGGGAGAGGTGTTTCGAGCGCTACACCCAGCAACAACCGCAGGGAACAGTGCTAATTAGCCCTAAGGTTGCATTCCCCATTCGGCTGGGTGTGAACCCCACTGCTCCTGAGCAGAGCTGAGGGACTCAGGATGGCTGGAGCAGAGGACACTCAAAAATCTCGATGGTGATACCTACCAAGTCACCTTGGGCTCCAAACCGGGCAGACGTTTGCAGAGCTGCCACAGCCACTCGTGCCTAGAGGTTTCGTCTCACCTCAGGCAAGCACCAGACGGGTGCTTTGGGGCTCTGTCCCCGGGGCAGAAACCAATGATCACGTATCAGACCCTGCTCTGGGATGGACCGCGCAGTGACGGGTCTTGCTTTGTGGCCCCCTCACGTGGGCACGTTTCTTGAACCTGAAGTCGCCAGCTCAGAGCTTTGTGCCACTTGGGACTTAGACGGCAAGTTTCTTCCTAAGAAATATACACTTGGGACTAATGCTTTGGCGAGCCGTTGGAATTCTCCGCAGCCCCGGTTTGGAGGACTGTTTTTTTGCCCTTCCTCAAATACAACACGGACAGAATTTGCTGCAAGACTGAGCAGGAGTCCCGCAGCCTCGTCATGGTGGGGATCTGGCCGAGGGTTCCTATGGTACCCACGTGCAGTTGGCAGCCACAACAAACCCCCATCTGTACCCTCGTGCCCAGTACATCCCTGCCTTCCCATCCTCCCGCCTCGCTGCCCTAGGGGGCAGTGGGGCCCGGGCGGCCCCACCCGGCATCCCATAATAGTTCACAAAGGCGACTCCATCCCATAATACCCACCCACGGGAAACGCTCCATGGCAACCACCCCCCCCCACCCCCGCGCCATCCCATAATACCCTGCCGGCTTTATTGGTCCCGACTGCTGCGGGCAAGGGGGGGTCGGGGCCGGACGGGGGCACCGCGGGGAGGTCCCGGAGGGGCACCGTTGGAAGCCTGGCTAGGGATGCAGCCTGGCCCCCCCCCCGACATCCCACAACACTCCCTCCTCCCGCTGCATCCCATAATATTTCCTAGGGAGGCAGCCCAACTGTAAGGTAGATCCATCCCATAATAGTCGCCCGGTCACACCGCACTGGGAATGGTGCCATCCCATAATACTCTCGCCTCGCGCTGGCTGCGGCGGGCTCTGCCATCCCATAATATCCGCCCGCTCCCACCCCCCCTCCTTGTGGGGCATCCTTCTCATCCCATAATACTCCCCCCGNCATCCCATAATATGCCCTGCCACCCACCTGCCCCCCTCCGGTCGCGGGAGGCCTCGCCATCCCATAATAGTCACGGCTCGCCCTCCCCCCTCCCGCTGCAGAAGAGCTTCACCATCCCATAATACCCGCCGCTTGCCATCCCATAATAGCCACAGCTCAGGCCTGACCCCGGCCGCGATTGCCTGGGCTTGGCTTAGCTCGGCTCGGCTGGGCTCAGTTTGGCACGGCTCAGCTGCTTTCGACTGGCTCGGTTGGGTTGGGCTCGGCACGGCTGGTGCTCCCCGCCGGCCCCGCACCTCTCCTGCCTCCCCCTCCGCTGCCACCGGGCTGCCTTGCCCCTGCCTCGCCGTCCAGATCCGGGCTCGCCTCACCCGGCAGCCCTGCCAGCACTGCCGCCCCGGCTGCCCTCCAGAGCCTGGTGCCTTCCCCACTCATCCCTCGGTGTCCACCCCCCGTGCCGGGCACTGCCCGCCGGCCCCGGCCACCATCAAGTTGGTGGAAAAGCACAAAGCCGGAGCCAGTGCTGCGTCCTGATGCCCAGCCGTGGTCATGCGCCTGGTGCGGATGGAGCCCCTGCTGCCAGGGGGGCCGGGGCCGTGCTGGCACGGCCTTCGTGACCACCGAGCCCTGACCTAGTTTGCTGAGTGCTGTGCTGCCATTGGGAAGGCATCCTTCTTGCCCGTGGCCACCTCTGTGCTGCGTTCCAGTCGCGTCCCGGAACGCTTCGCTATCCGCTCACATCTGCGTTACTGCATGTCTGCTGTGGAAGATAACTCTGCGTTTTGCCCTCCACTCACATGAGTGGAGTTATGTGACTTCTGAGGGTTTTTACCATTGTCTTCAGGTTTTGCTTTCCTTTCCTTCCTGTCCTCGCTTTTGTGCACCGATTGGATTTGGTGCTTGTTACGGGCTTGTGGGAGCACTTCTGAGCTGCTCAGTTGTTTTAGTGGGCGCATTCACTACCCATCCTTACAAGTACAGTTCAGCACTTGCTACATTTACTTGTTAAAGCCAGCAAAGGCGTCCCAATTTCTAAGGAAAGAATAGGAAGTGTAAGCCCCAGAAGCTGAAATAATGACATGGAAAAAAGGCTGATACGGAGAACAGAACCAAAAACCCCATAATTTCCCACGCTCTGAATAGAAGCTACAAAATGATAGACTTTGTGGATTAAAAGGTGGGCTGGGAAATAGTAATGCATGGTGACAAGAGAGTGTTTTCCTTGTAGGGTGGGACACAGCGAAGGCACCTGTATCCGTTCAGCCAGATCCTGGCAGAACATGAAAGAACATGCAAAGAGATGAGGTTTTAGAGCAGCAGCAGTTAAGTTTGGACACTGCTATGAGGAAAGGCGGGAAGCATTCTGTTTTCCCTGTGAGAAATTTGTATGTAGGGGAAAAGCTCTCCATCGGGCCTCATCCTGGTGAAGCCAGAGAAGGGGCATTCCAGGAGCCGGCTCATGGCTGCGTGCCCACCGGCAGCCCCGTCCGTGGTCACTGTCCCTGGCAGCGCTGGTGAGGTGTGGTCCTTTTGTCTGATGGCTTTCTAGCAGCGGATGCAGGAGCCCCTTTCACAAACTCCGTGTTTTACAGGGAGTCCCCCTGTGGCAGATCTGTTTAACAGGGAAATCGTCTGCAAGGGGAGTGTGAAGCGGCGGAGGATGATCTGCGTGTCTTTCATTTTGCTTGCAGATGCTCTGACATCGTTGAGAAACAAGCAAGCGAACGTTCACAGCACTCTGCTGCTTTGGAGAAGGAGCTCTGCCCTCGGAGCCTGGAAGCACTGAGTCCTTTAAACACTTCTTCCCACTCGCTGTTTTTCAGGTTTCTGTGCACTCGGGCACCCACTAGGTAGGTCTCGAGGTGTGTCCTCAGGAAGATGCTTGTTTGTCATCTCTTTTACATAGAGAGTAGCTGAGGGGCCAAGCGAGGTCATGCCAGGCTGAGCTAACGTAGAGCTCTAGTTTGCAGCGTATGATTCGTGCTGTACCATCTGCATGTGACGTGTTTAGAGCAACGTTACATCTGTTTAGTAAAACATCAAGAATGCCTAGTGCAGAGATGGAACTTTATTCCAAGCCTGGCTTTAATTGGATAGATCTGTGGTTTGGACATATGCTCACTTAGTGGAAATCTGCCACATTTTGGGTGCTCCTGTGCCCTGGCTGCTTACTACCGACTTACTGCGGTAGATGTTGCTCCTCTCTCAGCTCAGGTGACAGAGCCGATGTGCCTTCTTGGTGCCTGTTCCACTGTAAAGTCCAGCACTTCACGGCACGACAGCTGCAGGAAGAGGCCTGAGCTAAGGGAGCTGGTCTGACCTCAACGGCCATGCGTGGACCCCACTGGCGCATCCCACTTTTCAGGGCCTGCCTGCCCTGCCAGCAGCCATTTCCTCCTCTCCTCCTGTTCTCCTCAGCCACCATGGCGGGTCCTGTACTGTGCAGCCTTTCTCATCTTGCACCTCTCACAGGCAAAAGGAGTGACTGCTGCAGCCAGGCTGCTGCTGTGAGCAGGCACAGGAGCTCCTGGGCAGCAAGCCACGCCAGCCTGCAGGCTCTCAGTTTGATTGCATTCAGTGAACAGGTGCCTCATCCTCTACTTTAAGAACACACCAGATTTAATTATACCATTTCAAAATGTTCCATCTTAGGTGAGGCTTTGAACATGCCCACATTAGGTGTTTATAGAGGTGTGACAAGACTGCTTTTACATGGGTCGATACACACTGGTGACACTGCTAACAGACCAACCATATTCTGGAAAACTCCAGGTTTTGGGTTTGACTTTGTCCCTTTACACAGAAATATTGTAGGATTGATGTGTGAATTGCTGTTTCCAGCTATCAGGCCTCATTTCTCCATCTGCCTTGCAATTCAGACAAAGCTTCTAAGAAGACATGATCTATGGCAAAGCAAACGCTGTATTCCTGCCTTATTCTGAAGCCACTAGGAACAGTGATGTGACTTATCCCAGAGTGGCAAGTTCAAACTGCAGGTGTTTGCAAGGAGAAAGGTACCAGCAGAGCTGGAATTAGACTGTCTGTGCATTCCCACTCTGAACCATTCAGTTGCTTAAAATTTTTGCAATTGGAGCTGAAATTTTCCATTCTAGCCGTCTGCCTATGTCTGATTTTTTTAATAATTATTTTCTCTTTAAATATGGCTTTACCCTGAATATTAAATCTACTCAGTATTAAAAAAAAAAGGCAGAGAGAAACATTTCGGGTTTGAGAGTTAAAGTGTATGTTAAAAAGAACAGTCTTTTGCCCAACTGCTTTGGAGGAGGAAGCTGAAGCAAACAAAGGAGAGCTGTCCATGTGTCAGAGGTATACTATGCACTACTCACTATGCCTAGAAAAATCCATGCCAAATTTTGATAAATTATAAGCCTTAAAAAAATTTCTAAAAAATCTGTTTCACACTTGTACTGTAGCGTCACTTGAGACTTTCACTGTACAGTTCTTCCAAGATCCTCTGTCACTACTGTCTCACAAAGGTGGGATAAGGTTGTGTGCATGCCATAGGGATGTGGGAATGCCAGCCATCTTCTGCTAGCACCCACCCGCTGCTGGGCCAGGCAGGGGGAAGGAGGAGCAGATGACTGAAAGGAGGAGAGCAAATCCCTTGGGGAAGGAAAGCATGGAGGATACATGAGGGCAAGGAGCATAATGATACTAGAACTGATGTGGGGATAAAGACAGAAGGAATTACTGGAAAACAAAAGGATGGAAATGGCACAAAAAGACCTTGACTGACTGCATAATGTGACTAGACTGGAAATCAGAGTACATGAGGTTTTAAAAGTCAAGAGTGGTAGCTGTAGTGGAAGCAGGGCCTAGAGAGAGGAAGGACAAGTTGAACAAGCAAGCTGTTAGTCTTGGGAGCTGTGAAGAAAGCAGGAATATTGGAGCCAGTGAAATGAGGAGGAAAAGGGGAGCTAAAAGTGGTAGGAGGGGTGTAGCAACTCTGGACTTGGAGATAGGAAAGGACAAGCTGTGCTATATTCATTAAGGAACCAAAGAGCAGGAAGAGCAGTCAGATAACCAAGCAAGAAGACTTGAGGCAGGAGGGTGGGCAAGGAGCTGGACAAGCAAGTACCAGTATCTGCTTTGCTAAGATCTGGTCCATACTTTTGTTCTACTTGCACAAGCAAACCTTCAGGTTCCTGCATCTCATCCTTCTTGAGTAATGATTCAGGAATGCCGAGGCTGGCAGCACTGCTATCCTGAAGTGCTAAAGGAGAGAAAGACAGAGAAAAAAGAATAAAATGGGGATTCTACAACAGTTTCTGAGCTGTCATTCTCTCCATGAAAGAAACCAGAAATGAGTTACTCCCAAGAAAGATGTACCTCCTTCACCAGCTCATACATGGTACCCTGAGGCCACTTTATGGGCAAAAACCCATCCCTCCTGGTCTTCACATCCTCTTTCGCCTCCTTTCACAGGTCCCTTGGTAATGTCACGATGACTGGACCAACGAAATGAAGGCTGTTTAGTTTCAAGTCTGTGGCTAAAAAATCCTGCTTTTGTGTGTGTGTGTGTGTGTGCTTGTTGCTTTTTTTGTTTTTTTGGAGAGGAGGTGTGGAGTTAGCAGATGACATAGAAAGCTCTTTATATATGAAAAAGATGTGTTCACAAGATCTGTGCAGTACCTCTTCCTAATTCCTATGTGCTCTGCCCATGTTCCCTTACAGTTATACCTGCCCTTCACACCTGTTGCCTAGGCTGTAGGGGGTTTCACTAGAACTGCTGATGGGGCAGGAAACAGGGATGCCAGATCTGGATATGGTCCATCCAAAATCTGGTGAAGGCTATGATTCTTCTTCTTTACCCATCCCCTCTTCAAAATCTGTGAAGCCGTGGAGGGTGAAGTGGGACAGACTGAGAGTAACTGAGCCCTACGAGGTGTGCCATTCCCAGACTTTTGTCTCTCTCTACACCTGGTATGTTTGCTGACAGATGAGGTCGCCTGTAGTTGAAGTAGAAACAAGGATGACATTAAGAAGCTCACAGCAGCACATAGGGACAATGTCAGATTTTAAAGTTGGTCTTCAACTCTTCGTGTTACTGTATTTTTTCAAACAATTCTTTAGTCATCAGCCAAATAAACCCCACCAGATACCCAAAACAAGGACATTGCACCTTACCAACAAAGTTTCTAGTTTACCCTGCCGTAGTTGCATGTACAGGCAAGTAGAATCTCTCTTTTTGTAATTTGACCCCTTTTATGGATGCTTCCCCTCTCTCTTCTCCCCTCCCCCTCTCCTTCCCTCTGGAGAAGCTGTGGGAGCAACACAATATAAGAAAAAGAAATGCTGACTTTCCTTGACCAGATTTCTCTTTAAAAGTATACCCTAGAAATCATTTTCTAATCTATTTGGGAAAGGAATTTGAGATTGATTTGATGCAGGCTTTGTGCAGGACAAGGGGTATCAACTGGCACTCACGAGTTACACGAGATCAGCAAGCTGTAAGCTCCAAATGGCTGCAGGTTCAGACACAAGCAAAGCCCCATCTCAGCTTCCAAAAGCATCCATCACTCTGGCATGACTCCAAAGAGCTGAGACAAAAGGCCATTCTGGACATTTTCCCTGACATCCAAGCATTGAGCCAGTGCTATGAATTTTGTGTGTTATTTGTAGGGTCACCGTGCTGTCCGTATCTCAAAATATTCTCCAGGTATCTTCTCCAGGAGGTCTCGGAGCCTTTCAGGCTTTGTTGCAGCCCGACGTCTCATAGGCAGCCCTGGCAATTTGAAACGTAAAGCAGGACAACTACCCTCTGCAGCACTCAGCAGCTTCCAGAAGCTGTGCATAGGGAAGAGCTGTCTGTCAGGCTCCGAGATCCCCACCCACCACCCTGCTCACCCCGACTGGCAGGAAAAGCAGTACAAAGCTCAGACGGCTCAAACCATCAGAATTCAGGAGGTTATTTCTCAGGATCACTAACACCATCTCCCATGCTAAATACAAGCCATTAGGAAATATTTTTTTAAAAATTATTTTTTACTTTTTTAAATTGGTGAAGACTACCCCCTACAGAGGGCTATGGAAGTCGACTCAAGGACAGAAATAGAAGTGTTAAGAAAGGCAGGCACAATCAGCTTCATCCCTTGTTTTGGTGTCCCTGGGAAATTGTTCTTCCAGCTGAATTACATTTTTGGTGCAAAGTGCCTCAGGTTTTTGGAAGAGAGTAGTTTTTCTCAGTACTTTCAGATTGCATGACCAGAAAATGACATGAGGAAGGACAGCATGGAGGGAACAGAGCAGCACAGGGTCAGGTTTGAAGAAAGCAAACCAGAGAATTGTATCTATGACAGGACCCTCAAAAGCTTCAAAAATAGCTCAAGTGATGAGCCTGACCATTTCCCTTTGAAACATTGATGTCACCCTGCCTGTGGCAATGATCCACTTACCAGACTGATGATATATTGCTACTGGCAGTTACTCTGAAACAGCTAAAGTCAATAAATACCATTTCTAAATTAAGTAGCCAGAGAATTTTCCTATTGCTTCTCCTACATTTAATTCTTCCTTGTCTAGTAAGTCATGTTGTCTCATCTGTGGCCATACCTTTCCCTCGCCACTGGAAAGTGCAAAGTACAGAACGATAGAATGACCTATGTCACTTTTTTGTCTGTCTTACCCTTTTACTTTCTACATTTGTATTACGTCAGACTAAGATGGCATTTTCCTGTTGATTACAGCCGTGGGCTGTTTGGCGAGGTAGTAAACTTCTTGCAGCCAACCACCAGATCCACTGGTATTTTTCTATCACTTGTGTTTCTTCCGGACTAATTCCCTGCATCACTTCCTTCCTCTGGAGGCAGGTCCTTTTGGAGCACCAAGTGTGCTTGGTGGTGGTGCGTGTTATGCTCTAGAGGTGCGAATAAGGCAACCAGGTCAAGAAGACCACCTCCACTTCCTAGGCCGCTCTTTGCAAAATGCCCCCAAACCAAGCTGGCTCGTGGCAGCACCAATCCTGCAAATTGCCACCAATAATTTTGGCAAGTGCTAATGAGGCATCCTTACTCCCACACATCTCCCAGCTGCAGGTCTCTCATGGCACCTAGGTGCAGGTCTCTCATAGTTTGTGTGTCCCCCTGCCACCCCTTGGCTCTGCATCCTGCTAGGCACACTGTGAAGCTTTCAGCAGCTGTACTGCAGGGACTGCTGTCCCTCAACCATGGGGGCATGTTTCCCCAGCAGTTTTTTTTCTTTTTAACCTCCCTGTCCCCTCTGAATAGGCTGTAACTGGGGGCCCAAGCACGCTGAAAATATGCAAATCGTCCCACCGGGTTTTTTGTAATGCTAATTATATCAAATGCATGCTCATCAATGAGATTGTCTAATTCCCCTTGCTCATTATCTAGATGTCGCATGCTGATATAGAAACATCTGAAAAAAATTAATCTCCTCGCAACAGTGTTTTTGAACCCCTTGCCAGCACCTTCGCTGTCCCTGCCTCTGTCCCAGGTGATAGTGGGCACTAGCACAGGCACCAAATTATCCCCAAAAGCCACCCCTCCCTTCCTCCTTTCTTTAGAGCCTCTTGTCATAAGTCTTCTGTTTGATTAACTGAATTGCTTAGGTCTTGTATTTGTGACTGAGATCAGAAGGAGTGACACAATGGGTATGTGTTATATAGCGGTCTGAAAAGTGACATCCAAAGTAGTTCAGAACATACATCTTAGCTGCTAAGTTTCCTGCCTATAAAATAGTAATAATACTGTATCAGCTAATAGGCCTCTTGAGAAAGAAGTTAATTCAAATTTATGAAGCCATTGGATGAAGGGATGATAAATACTCCAGAAAAGCAGGAGATGAGTAGCCCCGTTTGCAGAATGGAGTTCAGATATGTGCAGCAGATAGCTGATGGATTTGTATATGCCATGTAGGAAAAAAAAGAGGAAAACAGCAAATCGCTACTTTTTCTGTGAGCGATGTTCTTCCTACACGGGGAACAAAGAAGGGACTTCGTGGGGAAAACAATCTGTCGTTGCGTAACCAAGGACAACCGTGGCACCTATGTACAAGGAGCCCACAAGGAGAAAAATAAGCCTGGCATTTCTGAACACGAAGTGCGGAACTGCGACACCTTCTGTTGGGGTGCGTTTCTACTGATCGCAGCGCTCCTCTGAATGTGCGAGTTCAGTGCTTGCCAGGCTCCGGACAGGTAAGACACTGACCCATGTGATGGGCGAGGTTACTTCCAAATGCATTTATTGTCATTGCTTTCCCGTTCTTCACCTCGTACTGAGGTGTTGCTATCCTGACTACAGAATTAACTCCCTTTCTCTCCCCACTCCCAAGGATGCTGCACTCACACCTTTACTTCCTTCAGTTTTACAGCTCCTCGCCTTCAGTACCGGTTTTTTTCCTTTCCAAATTGCCTTTCTTTCCTTTTTTTCCGGGGGCTGAGAGGAGCTGCTTTGCCCCGATGCGTCTCGGAGGGGGCCGGTAGTGCAGGGAGCGGAGCCCCCCGGTGCTTCCCGGCGGTGCCGGGGACGTGTGCCCGGATCCTCGCCCGGGGGTCCCGCCCGTGCGGCCCCGAGGCACCGCCGGGGGTCGCTGTTGGCCGCGGAGAGCGAGAAGCGGGGCGGGAGCGGAGCCTCCTCCGCCCGGCTCGGCACCGCCCCCCTCCTCCTCCCTTTCTTTCTTTCTTTTCCTTTTTCTTCCCGGGGTGAGAAATGCTCTTTCATCGTCACTTTCAGGTGAAAGAGTTTGATCCTGTCCCTCCACTCTTGCCCTCCTGGGAGGAAAGCGCTTCTTTGTTCCCTCGTATTTCAGGGGCTGAAGTGGAGAGTGTCTGCCTGCCTGTGCTTCAGGGGACGGTGTTTGTAGGGCAGCGAGGTTTCACGGCTGGCATGGAAGCCTTGTCGCTATCTAAGTGAAATAGGTAAAAGCAGTGATAGCTGTGTCTGGCTTTAGCACATCCAGACTCCCTAATAACCTCAAGCAAAATTATCAGCGTGCCAGGTTCTTCAATATTACACTATTTCTTCTTATTTTGTTTGGGAGCCCTTAGCGATCACTATCTTGCTGTGCGAGGTGATATGCAAGCCAAACAAAAAATGATCCACGCCCAGAGATATCTCCAAGTGTAAGAACAGAAACAGTGGATGACATGGAAATGTGGGAAACCGCAAGGAAGGCCTGAGACGGTTTTGGTCAGGGGAATGTGCAGCAGTATCAGCACAACGGCAGCCCGGCCTCTGCCGAAATGCAGTGAGCATTGCGGAATACACGAGTTTGCGAGAAAGGCTTTAAAAGCAACGCATGAACTGTGAAGCTCTGACTGCACTCAGCCACAGGATCAAGGACTCTGTCTGCATTTGGAAGGCAGGCAGGGCATGCAAAGTATAATCCGAGCGAGAACAACTCTGGGAGGGAAAGATAATGAAGAAGCTGAAAAAATCGTCTGAGATATCAAATAAACACCTAAACCACAAGGTCAGAAAACCATACAATTATTTAGGTTGGAAGGACCTCTGGAGGACGTGCGTTTCAAATCCCAGTGACTGGGGGGTGGGGGAGAATGGAAGGCAGGGGATAACCTCCCGAGCTCAAAGGTTACAGTTTAGGTTGTTCAGGGCGTTTGTAATACAAAATACATGTTTGGTTGGAGGGATGCATCGAGTGGTGGGAGGCATACAGGCAGTGTGTTACAGGAAAAATACAAACAGTAATGAAAGTAATTTGAAGATAAGGTCTGGCTTGTTGTGGGACTTCTGAAACATCTTTTCAAGCTGACTTACAGAACTCAGAGCATCGGAGGGTTTATGGGAAGTATAAAATACATTTGAGATCATGACTAATGGTCATAACAATACGTTTGTCGTATTATCCGAGTGGAACCATTTCCGCAAGCATCTGACACATCTGCTCTGGAAGTCAAAAGACTCGAATCCTAATGTATTTGTGCATTTTTGCAGATACCCTGTCTGATCCATGCAGAATAAGCGTTCTGTGTGCCTTTGCCATCTCTCTGACCTTTCACTTGTTTAATCTTACTTGATAAGAAGTCATTTGTTTAATGTTCACATCTGCAAATGACACAAAGTGCAAGGAGGCAGCAAATGGCATCTTTTACCCCTGACATACTTTAGCAAGAATACTGGCTCAAGAATTATCACAGTAGGATAACAGAGGGTTACTTATACAGGTTGAAAAGGCTTTGCTAAGCTTATATTCCTATTTAACTGTCCTTTCTTCAGTACCATTGCTTCACATTGTTCCTGTTATTCTAAGCACAAGCTTTTAAGTGGCTCTGTTTTGTGTTGTTGGACACCATTATACCCTAGGTCTTGCAGACTTACTTATATAAAGCTAGACAGGGTGAGTGACTCATTTCATTGAAAGCAGCACATATACATGCTCCTCTTTATCACCACGTGATGGAATAAAAAAATCAGGCTTACAAAGGCAAAAATACAGAAGCAGAAGACCGAGCTAACACCAATTCTCTCTGTCAAAAATGAAAAATGTCCCAAAGCGATTAAATTTGACTAGAAATCCTCAAAAATAAAACAAAACTAACACAAAATTGAATACCCAAAGAACAAAACGCAGTGGCCCACATAGGGCACACCATTGCCCATATATAACAATTAAAGAAAGCCTTCAGAAACCCAAAGTCAGGGACTTTTTCCATTGCATGTAGCATGACTCTTTATTGTTAAGCTGGTTGATGAGATTCGTTAAGAGATAAGCTTTTCAGTTATTTATAATTTTGTCAAAATATTTGAGCTGAAATTTCCTCTGCTGAAGGTGGAGTATTTATGAAATGTTCTGGGTAAAAATAGTTCCACTATTTTCAGGAATGAAACTATAATAGAAGATTATGTTTTCTGATGTAATTTTTGAGAATTTGTGTGTTGGGGAGGAAACTGTAACTTCAGCAGAGGAGCAGCCACTTCCAGAGGTGTGGCATCTGCCACCTGACCTTTCATTCATACTTGGCAAGCTTGCCAAGGGAAGCTGGAGACAGACTCTGCTTGTAGTGGCCCTGAGAAAGCACAAAAGGCAGCAGCCATGACTTGCACCAATCCTGGTGAGCATTAGTAAAAGCCTCTCCCCAGGGCATACTCCAGCACTGGCATGGGTACCTCAGGAGGCTGAGGAATAGCCATCATGGGAGGTGCTCAGGAGACACTTGGACAAATTCTGAGCAAACTGAACTAGCCTGGGGTCTTGAGTACATCTGCTCAGGTCCTGGGGCTTTGGTTCTATGAGCCTGAGGACAGGTCAGAGAAAGAGATAATGCAGCTGAGAGCTGGGCTCTTCCCTCTGGTGACTCTGGGAAGACTTTTCAGAAAGCTCTGTTGAAGCCTCAGCCAGGGCTGACCCTCTGTCCCAGAAGCTGCTTTTAAGCTGGTGCTCTTGCCCTTGGTTCCTGTCTGAGCAATCTGACCATGCACGGTATTGATCCAGACCCACGGATAGTCTTCCTGACTTGACCCAAGACCTGCCATGTCACGATGGACTTGCCTGGCAATCTCTGGACTTTGCCTCATCTTGGTTATTGCCTCTAGACACGATCCTGATGCTGACATCACTTCTTAGTTTGACCTTGGACCTGCCTCATCACCACAGGCTAGTCTGATGATCTGGATTCTCGGTTGAACCTTGGTATCTGCCCATACCTGCTGTGCTCAGGTGCTTCCCCTTGCTGAGTAAGCCTCTTCCTCTGCCTGACTCTGAGCTGTTATGTTCTTTTAGGGAGAAGTCAGCCTTCACTGTCCCCAACAACCTGCTGTGAGCAGAGAGTTGGGGTAGAGATCTCCAGAGGTCCCTTCTTGCCCACATTTTTCTGTGAATTTATGACACCACTGCAGCCAAGTGAAAAGGAAACAGAAAGTGAGGTTCTCTGAGCAAGGAAGAAAACATAGTGTGAAGGCATTGTGTTGATGCTTAGGTGCATGGAGCACTACATTTGGGGAAAGGAGAAAGGACCAGAGGGACACGGACAAGGAAAGGGGTCTAGGAAGGAGGAAGGTGGAGTAAGATGTGGAAATGGACAGCAGCGCATCTGATGTAATATCACTGCACTGTCCTGTAAATCCCAGGACAAAAAGGTAACATCAGACCCTAGCAGAAGTCGTGCACACAGCTCTGTTTCCTCTCCAGCTGCAATCTCTCACAAATGACTCACATTTACATGGCAGTCCTGAATTTTTGAAATAGAAATACCTACTGCCCTGCAAACCTTCCTCCACCTCTCCCCCTGGATCTCTCAGGCACCACTAAATGGCCTTCATCTGGAGACAGATTTCAGGGTTGATCTGCTGGTGATGCACGGGCTGAGCAAGGGGACAGAGCTGGCCTACCTAGGGCACGTGTCTCCCAAGGCAGGCTGTGACACAAGGATGTCAATGTGGAGAGGATCATCATCTCCTAGAGGTCTTCCTGAGGACCTGCTTCTGCAATTGTCTCTAGTAAACGAGAGGGTCTTCAAGGGAGCCTGGAAAAACAGATTTAACACCCTGTGTCTCCTAACACAGACCCAGGGTGCATTACAATACCTTTATTTCCACAGCAATCATGAGGAAGGGACTTGAAACCTGATTCATTGCTTATTTAGAAGTCTAAAAACCAGGACTTTGAACTGTATTTCTTGTCATTTTCCCTGACCTTTTCTTTAACATTAAAAAACCCTGCAAACAAACCACTATAATGGACTCATTCTGGGATAGCCTGAGACCTGCTGGAAGCCACAGAGAAGCTATTTTGCAGTGCAATTGGAAAGGCAGCCTTTGGTCACTATCAGGAGTGAATAACTGGGACCGCTGGCACTGCCTGTGTACATCTGGATCTCTCACTTCTGGGGAGATTTATGGGGCTTGCACGTACAGTGCAGGCTGGTAAAGCAGGTACAAACAGAGCAAGCAACTGTATTTCACCACAGCCTTGGTCTGTGACATCATTTCTTTTCAACAGTGAAAATCACTCAGACCCGAAATCAATCACTTTATACAGAGCCCAGCAACAAGGGAGTGCAAAGCACTCACTTCAACATGAGCTTCAGACCTGATGACAATATTAGTATCTTCTCTTTTTTTCTGGGGCTGTTAGGAATGTTGGGTGCATTTTTAAGCGTGCTAGTGTTTCCCAAGCCTTTTTGCTTTAGGTAAATGTATAGCCCTTGTGCTGCATGTGTGTACAGCTGCACAGGCACATTTGACACATCTCCTGAAGATCGTTTTGCTAAGGTCTATGACTTTCGATACAATTAGGAACCTATTTTCTGCAAAAGTACAGAAAACTCAGCTATTCTCCTTGACCTCAACAAGGGTTGCTAAATGCTTCAATTCTGGAAAATTAAGATACTTATTTAGGTGCCCTGAGCCAGACTTATGACTCAAATTGAAACATCTACTCAAAAGTTTCCATCAGCCATTGCTAGTAAGTTCACTTTGTCAGCAGTTAGTACCATATCTGTAATCTAATGATCCCCAGAACTGCTTCACACTACAGTGCAGCAGAAAGCACTCAGACAGGATGGACTTGGTAGGAATTTATATAGGAATATAATTTATAATTTTATATAGGAACTTATGCTGGCTGGACCTAGGCACACTAGTTTTGTTTCAAATCCTTGTTACCCACTAGGTTTCCTATACCAAAGGAGTCAGGTGTGACCATGTCGCCATGACATCTCTGTTTATTCAAAACAACCTTTCATCCTTCAGCTTTACATCATCATGTTCACCCACATAACAGTCCGCTGTGCCCCCTCAAACAGTTTGCTAATTTACCCTGAGCAGTTATCTACAGGCTTGCTGTAGTTGCTGCATGGGCAACTCTGGTTAAATGGCTTTTCTCTGGTTAAATTTCCGAGTCCTCAATAGAGCCATTCAAAAATACTGCAGTAGAATATGGCAACGAAGATTCATTGGGATGCTTAAAGTTTTCAGATGGGATCAGTTTCACTTTTGAGACAGAGTGGTTTCGGGTTGACTTGCTGTCCACAACCTGATGCTTAAGTGTCCCTATCTCTGAGTCCCAGGCTTGTCCCCGCCTCAATTTCTTAAAGGTGTTACGAAAACCCTCGGTACTAAAGTAGTAGATCAAGGGGTCCAGCGTGCAGTTCATGCTGGCCATCATCATCGTTATAATTAATGTTTGGCGCACTGAGGCCTGAGTTGCTTCCTCAACCTTCATCACCCGGGCCTTTATCATACCATAAACTGCCAGGGTAGTGTTGTAGGGCACAAAGCAAATGATGAAGATGACCAGATTGACCAAGAGGAGACGGACAGTCTTCTGCTGTCGCAGGGTCTTCGTCTGGCTGGGCTGGCAGAGCTCCTGAAAGATCCGAATTGAGCAGTATGTCACACAGCTGAGAGGCAGGAGAAACCCCAAGATTTCAGCCAGGACTACCAGGGGGAAGAGGTTATTCTGCCAGATGTTGTCGCTGAAGCTTTCAAAGCAGAAATAAATGGTCTCGTTCTGGTTCTTACAGTGGTTTTGCTTGTGGACTATGGCTGTGGGGATGGAGCCCATGAAGATCACAATCCAGACGATCAGGCAGAGGAGTTTGGCCACCTTGGGGCGCCGCAGATGCCGCCAGCGAAGTGGGTGAACAATGGCAACATAGCGATCCAGGTTGATGCACAGGAGGAAGAGGCAGCTACCATACATATTGATCTGGAAGACAGAACCAGAGACCTGGCACAAGGTGCTACCAAAGGGCCACTGGTGGTTGGAATAGTAGTAGAGTCTCAGTGGCAGAGGGAGCGTGAAGGTGAGGTCGCTTATGGCCAAGTTGAACATGTAGATCATCACGACAGACTTCAGGCGCAGGTATCGGACAAATATCCATAGGGCTATCACATTCAGAATCAAACCTGTAATGAATATCAGGGTGTATCCAGGCAGGAGGAAATGGTGGTTGAAGGTGTAATCCTTGCATGTCTGAGAGGTATTGGAAGCTGACATGCCCAGGGGGTATCAGGGAATGGTCTCACTGAGATGGCTGAGCCAGCTGGTGGTCTAAGGAGGCACAGAGAAAAACACTGAGGAAAGTCATTCCCCTCTGAGAAGCTGCAGACGAGTCACTCCTCTCATCTGCAGCTGGAGGGAGATGGCCACATCTCTTTCTTGGCCGGTGCTGCTTTGGATTGCTGGTCTGTGGTCATCTGGCAGGGATGGTAATGTAATCTCATGAAGTTAGCTTCTACCTCTAGCAGTTCTTCCCAGTGGTTACGGAGCTGCTGATGTGATGGAGGATCATTGCCAGTTGTCTCACAATTCCTGGTCAGCGTGGAAGATGAAGACAGAAGAGTTTAAGTTAGAGGAGGAAATCTCTTGAAATGTTAAGATCCCATCATGGTGGCTTCTGCAGCAAGAACTCATAAAGAAACCAAAAGGCTGAGGAAAACAGACACTAGAAAAGCGAGTAATTACATGGCAGAAGAAGAGAGTATGGAAAAGGTGGTGGTTGTACAGATTCATTTATCACTCAGCTCCAGAAAATATACATTGCTTTGACCATTGCTGAGAACACACATGTACAAGAAAGGGACAGCACGAACCCACAGGGAAAAGAGTCAAGGCAGCTCCAGAGAAAGAGAAAAGAGAAGAGCAGCATTTTGAAGGAAAAACAGTGACTGGAAGGAACTTAAAATAAAAACTGTATGGAACTGTTTCGTACAGAGAAACAGGACTTTGTACATCTATTCTAGATAAAAAAATTATACTACAGTTAGACCTGACTCCACCCTTTTTCCTCCTTTTCCTACGTGAAATAACACACACAATCCTGAGTCCCAATGACTTCAAGTTCCTTATGTTGCTTGCATTCATACAGTTCCTTTGGTACTCTTACTTGTATGGAACCGGTGGTGCTTATCGGGATTCTATGTTTTCAGTTCATTCTGCTGCTTATACCACCATAAAACGTGGAGCTTGCTATGTCCCACAGACACAAAGCAGCATAGCCAGGTAAAGGGGGAACACACAGTAAAAAAGGAAGTGCCATGGGATTCATGTGGACAAACATAACTGCGACTCCAAAGTAGTGTGAGGCTGGTAACCACCCGAGGTACTAAAGGTACTAAACTGAGCAGTGCAAGTGAGTCCAGTGGAAGGCCACGAAGATGGTCTGGGGGCTGGAACCACTTCCCTCATGAGGAGATGCTGAAGGAACTGCGCTTGTTCAGCTGGACAAGAGAAGGCTCCAGGTGTTATCATGAAGACCCCATTCATTGGGTTTGGATGGAAAGGTTTTGGTAGAGGCAGGAGCTACAGGGGTGGTTTGGTGGGAATGTATCAGAAGTTTTCCCCGTGTCCGGTAGAGCCAGTGCCAGCCAGCTCCAAGATGGACCTGCTGCTGGCCAAGGCTGAGCACATCAGCCGTGGTGGTAGTGCCCCTGGGATAACACAGTTAAGAAAGGGAAAAAGTTACTGCAGAGTAGCAATTGCAGCCAGAGGAGAGAGGAGTGAGAATATGTGATAGAAACAGTCCTACAGACACCCAGGTCAGTGGAGAAAGAGGGGGAGGAGGTGCTGGAGTAGAGATTCCCCTGTGGTGCAGACCATGGTGAAGCAGCTGTGCCACCGCAGTCCATGGAGGTCCACAGTGAGGCAGAGATCCACCTGCGGCCCATGGAGGACTCCACACCAGAGCAGGTGGATGCCTAAAGAAGGCTGTGACCCCACGGGAATCCCGTGCTGCAGCCAGATCCTGACAGGACCTATGACCCTATGGAGAGAGAAGCCCACTTTGGAGCAGGTTTGCTGGCGAGCCTAGTGACCCTGTGGGGGACCTACTGCAGAGCAGCCTGTTCCTGAAGGACTTGCACACCATGGAAGGGGCCCACACTGGAGTAGGGACTGGTAAGTGTGATACAGTTCCCCACGGTTGTTTGCAGGGGCTAAATGTTAAACGATGAAAGTGGAAGTCTAACACGAGACAGCAGACAGATGCCAGCTTGCCCTTCATTCTGTGCTGTCTGTCTGGTTCGTCACCAAGACACGTTTCTTAGAGAAACTTCTATTGGTTTGTCAAGCTATATCTGAGTGGATTTCACCCTTCTTGGTGGATGAAAACTTTGTATGTAGTGCTGTGTAATTTTAAAGGGTAAGATAATTTAGCAAGACAAGACATGCACAAGAATATTGTTGGTTTCAAATGAAATGATTAAATGCCTCAAAAAATCTCACGGAAAATATGTCAGCTTTTGCTGACCAAAAACCCTTCAATGACTGCAAACTGTACAGACTGGTGAGACCTTGGTCTTGAACAACACAAAATTAGTGGGACTGAGGCTCAGTGAGAGACCATGGCCTGCTTTAACATATGTACCCAAACCAACCAGATGTCAGGGACTTATCTCCACAAACAATCTGTTTTTTCAGGCTTTCGAGAGGTATTCAATGAACACTCTAGAGAATATAATATGTAAGCACAGTCCATGCTGTCTGAGACCAGTGAGCTATGTACAACTAGTATTGCATCTCAAATTGTGGGTGGTGAAGGGATAATGTTAAGAACAATGCAATCGTGCACTTACGCTGCCTCAAATTCTCTTCCTGATTCCAGCATATTGTAGCCCAAGGATTTCCTGAGGCAGAGGTGACCTAGTTGTATTCAGTAGTCCTCAGGGAGCTTTTATTTCACTGTTCTGTTGCTTTTTGAGTTGGTGTAAAATTTATCATCTACAACATCCAGTGCCAGGAGTGCCAAGGAATTCCACAGCTTAATCATATGTTAGAGGAAGAACTACTTCCATGTACATATTTTTGATTCACCACTTGCTAGATTCAGTTCCTAGTTTTAGTGCTGGAAGAGACAATGGAAAAAACATCCCTGTGCATCTTCAATTTATCACTGATCATATTATAACCAACTATTATATTCCTATTCAGTAAACTTTTATTTTCTTTGTGGCTAAAGGGTCCTTGTCTTCATAGTTGTTCCTCACAGGGGAGCCATTCTGTACTTTTGAACATTCTTGATGCCCTTCTCAGCACCTTTCCACTTCTGCTACAGCCTTTGTGAGCCTTGTGATGGGGTACTGAAAATGTACATAATGCTGGCAACGTGGATGTGCTGAGCTGCATAGGCTCAAATCTCATTTGCAAGGAGGAATGGTCAGTTCAGTTTGCTTTTCCCTATTACTTTGCTAGCTGAAATTTCAGGTGTTATTTTAAGTCCAGTCACTCATGCTTCTTTTCATCTCTGCAGTTCTTTGCAGCCAACCCTCATCTTTTCTAACTTGAATAATTTTATGTCTCCAACAGATTTGTTATTTTATTATTCATTTCTCATGAATAAGTCAAACAGTCCAAGCCCCAGCACTGGTTTCTTATAACTTTGCTGAGAAAACCAACCATCTACCCTCATTCTCCTTACCATCTTTTAGGCACGTTTTATCTAGGTATGAACCTTTACTTTAAATTTCTTTAAGTGCCATTGGTGAGAGCCATTTTGAAAGCCTTTTGGAAATCCACATGTGCCACTGTTCACATGCTGCTTAACTCCTTTAAGGAAGGACTGTGGGACACAGCATCCCTTTATAAAAGCCATGATGACTCTTCCCCATTAATTAGATATGACTGCATGCCAATTGATTTTTTCCCTTTATTATAGCTTCTACTAATTTGTTCAGCAAAACGATCAAGCTCCCTAGCCTGAAACCCCTCAAGTGCTTTTTCCCAAATTGAGTCTGTCAGTGAAACTTTAAAAGCAGTTTTAAGAAAATATTTCTACACCACAATTAGTCAATTCTTCCACCCTTCAGTTGTTTTTAGACTTCTGTGTCTTCTGTGTTCTTGCCAGAACAAGTAGGAATGCCCTGAGATGAGGCGTGTGCCTGGTGTCTTGCTTCCTGGTCCTGGGAATTCCTTCTCCTGACACCATCTCACTAGGAGTCACTGCCTCCTAGCCACCACAGAAATGATGAAGAATCTGAGTGTGGGGCTGAGAAATGAGGTGGAAAAAGAAAAATAGAAAAATGTTGTTGAGTGTGCTGCAGGGTCAGTGTTTCTGACAGTGACTTGTCATTGAAACCCTGGGGACCTTTAGGGGTGCCAGGGGGATGCAGACAGTAAATGTGGCATTGGGATGCAGAGCTAAGAGTGCAAATTGCATAAGCTCGCTTAGTAAATGTGAAACCAAAGAGGAAATAACAGAGTGTGCCCAACCGAAAAAAACTCAACCAAAACCACACAACTTTTCCCCCAAAATTGAAGGTACATTTTTTTTTCATAAATGTGGATGCTTTGTGCTCCACTTTTCACCTTTTTTCTACTCAAGAAATCAGATAATTTTGATGATTAGGACCTTGAAGACATTCAAGACTTAGGATGGCTTGTTTTTAATGAGGGATAAATGATATTGAAACTTAGGTCACTATATTTAACTCCCAAGGTCTGGCTACCCTGCTATTGCCTACTTCTTAGAGTTGTCACCCCATTTTATCTCCTGAGGGTCCTGTGGGCTTCTATTATGGGCATCTTGGCAAGTAAGCTCTGCAGGCTGCCCATGCTTTTGATATCACAGGATCCCAAAGAAAGCCTCCGTTTGAATAAATTCTGAGATTCTCAGCAACTGAAGAGGGGAAGATGTTCCCCAGTGCCTCGTGGTCAGGTCCAGAAGCACATGCAGCTCACAGGGACCAGTGCCCAAGGCGCCCCAGACCACCCAGCTCTCCAGATGTTTCCATCTGACTTACCTCTCTGCTGCCGAAGAGCCAAGCGTGCACACGAGCTCGCTGGCCAGGGATCACTCCCACTGCAGAGGTCTTGATCCAGGCACCAAACCTGCAAGCAGCTTGAATCAGAACCAGCCAGGCTCTTTGGCTACTTGTTCATCCAAATCACAGCTGTCCCCTACCACGCCATGGCAGATTCTATATCTGTCATGCTGCAGCTTGTCTCTTCTACTTTTTCACTTCCTGATGTGCTTCTGGCTGGGTGCAAAACATGAACTTTGCTATCCAAAGCTGATAAGCTAAGCCACATCCTACCAGTGCAGATGCAGTATGAGAGAAGAAGTACTCAGGTGTCTTTGCGACTGAGGAGACCTGCCCTGGGTCACAGAGCTAAATATTTGCTTATCTTGCTAACTCAGCCACCCCCAAGACTGACAGGGGAAAATGAAAATATCCCCTTCCCCAAAATATTACTTAACAGGAGGTAGAAGTGAAATATGGGAAGTTACAGCGAAGATGATTTAATTGCTAGCCACCTCAAAGGCTTGGAGTCCTGTCGCTCCCATAGGCTTGGGTGCCTTGGGGTTGAACCCCTGCCTGTGGGCCCAGCTGTGCACCGCTGGCAGGGTCCCAAAAAGAACTGAGCTCTGAAGAGGTGCCTGTGGCAAGCAAAGGCATGTTTGCCACGAACATCAGTCCCTGACATTCAAGGCTACAGTGCTATGAAAGTACAAGGGCTGATTTTACCAGTGCGACCTGGCAGTGCCACGTGTAGCTGGGAAGGGAGCTGCCCTTCTGCAGAACCCATCTGGCACAATGTTGCTTCAAGTCCTACTTCTGCTTTGCCAATCTCAGTAAACGTGGAAGAAGACATGAGTCACGGTGACACTCCTAATCCTACTGTTATCCGTCCCCAGGAACAGCTGCCCTAAGAAGAAGGTGCTGTGCCGGTGGGATCCCACTTTCTCTTTAGCCCTTTCCTGGCTTCTATGCCTGCTGATGTTTGCCTTTCTCACTCCTTGCCTGCCTCTGCTGACTCCTCATTCAGGGAGTGACACACCAAGGGATATGTTCCTACTGCTCATAAATCTTCAGGGGGTACTATAGCACCCGAACCACTGATCTCACCCTGCCTCTTTTCAGCCCCTCTCTCTTTTATCCAGATTCCCTTTTTTGCTTCCTGATTGTCGAGATCTTTGTTCTCACAGCTTTTTGTATCTCTTCTTTTCCCATCAAGGCGGTGCTTCTGATAAAGACTTGCAGATACACAGGAGGAGAGGGGAGCGATGTTTGCCAAAGGAGTCTCTGACACCCTCTGGGGGAACTTCCCTCTCCCCTGCAGCCCTTGCCCCACGCACACATATGCACATATCTGGCTAAGCCTGGCAGCCTTGGCTTTTCCATGTGCCGAAAGAGGAGGACACAGCGGCACTTAGCCTGGACCATGAGCCCGCACGCCCCATAGCATCCCTCACCCCGCCAGCTTCACTCACCCCACTGGGTCTTGCTGCATCAGCCCCCAAACTGTCTCCTCTCGACCAGGTGGAATCACACCTCTGCCCCTCGCTGCCTCTTGGAGCCTCAGCTTGTGGGGAAGAGCAGTGCAACCCCTGGCGTTTCCTCACCGCTGTCTGAGTGAGCAGCAGGTAAGACCAGATTACTGGGGTGTGTGTTGGAGGCTACACCCTGATGCTGCAGATCCCAACATGCCTGCCGCCCTGGAGTGCTGACTCCAGAAAGCAGGAGCAAGGACCCAGCAGAAGGAGGGATGCAGGGAGCTGAGAAGGCAAGGAGAGAGGTGGAATGCATGCTAAAGGAGAGGGGCTGCTCGGGTTTGAAAGGATGACTGATAAACCCCGGCGCTCTTCAGACCTCTTTGTGCAGGAAAACGTTGAAGAGCTTAGCAAAGAGGTGAATCCCTTTACAGAAGAACCACAGCAGGGCCAGAGTGGCCCTGCTTCACTTTCTGCATGATTCAGACAGGAAAAGTAGAAACCTGCAGACTGCATGAGGTGTTTTTACCTTCCAAGGTGGTAGGGAGAGCTGGCAGTTCCTAGGCTGGCTGGGGGAATGGCAGGCTTTTGTCCCAGGACATTTCAGCTCCCTGATTACAAAACTCTCATTTTACTGGGTTCCCTGGGGCTCTTAGAAAAGGGCTACCCACTGAGGAGAAGGACAGCCACTCCATTATGCCTCCTAGAAAAAGGGCAAGGACTGTCCTTGGGGAAGAAAATGAGGGGGATGAAGGGAGACCTGCCAGGGAAAGAGTTAAGAGAGCCAGGGAGCAGCTGGGTTGTGTCTATTTGCTGTAGCTACATGAGCTGCGGGGTAGAAAAGAAGAACCTTCCACTTGGAGGAGGCAGATGAGGGAGGTCCTCAGGAACGGCAGCTGGGGATGAGGGAAGCAGTAGGTCTTCCCCTCTCTGCTCCTATAAGCTGTCACTGCAGGGAAACCCTGTCTCCTCAAAGTGGTGATAAGCTGATGGGTCTAGTAACATTTGCTTGATGCTGCCAGGTTCTTCTCGTGTGGAAGACTGTCTGCTGCTGACTGGGTCTTGGGCTGCTTCCTGCTGATGAAGTGACTGGACTATGGAGGAAGACAAGCACATCATCTGCTGACAGTATGGCAGAGGCTGTGGGCCTGACACTGATGCTGTCCCCATCCGTGTGAGTTCCCTGCGACAGATGCCCACCCCAGGGCCCAGAGCTCTCCCACCATGCTGCCCGAGCCGTGGGTATGGAACAGTGCTGGTGTGGACAGCCAGGGGCAAACTAGCAGATTTCTGCAGGCTACTGGGTCTCTGATCCTGGCAGGCACATCAGGCAGCCCATTGTCGTTGCTCAGGGCTGAGGCTACCCCTGCTTTGCAGTGCTGGACTGGAGCTGCTGTGAAAGTGTCTACTGGGCAGAGACTGTGGGAGGCCAGAGGAGGGGATTCAGGTGGCTGTTGCAGGGCGACTGAAGGTCACCAGTTTTGCCAAGGACAGGATGGAGATGGTGTGCCTGTACACAGTGCTGATCCCTGTGCAGCACATCACTGCTGTGACCTGGCTGTAAGTACGCTTTGCACTTGTAATGTCTGGGTTGGAAAGTAACCTAGGAAGGTGCTGTCTTCAAAGAAAATAGAGTGAGAGAAGGGTGGAAGAAGAAATTTGGGCAACAAAAAGGCAGTGCATTAGAAGGGGCATCTCTGGGAGCACGGAGAGAGAGGGGTCACAAAGCAGATCAGGGTGGGGAGGAGGAATCTCCAGTTTGATACAGACAAGAGGTGGCACCTCCCCTTCCCTGCACCATTTCAGCTCTAAAATAAGGCTACAGAGGGCTAGTCCTGCAGAGAGATGGCCCTGGCTCTGGCACATCTGTGACTGAATCTCTCCCCTGCCACACAGGTCAAGCAAAGCTCCCTGCAGGCAGCCCTCCAGGACTCCAGGGGCTGTGATGGTCTGATGGGGCTGGTAGAAGAGCAGGTCTGCATTTGTCAGTGGCAGGTGGAATCCATGGATGCAGGGAAGCGAGGAGCAGAGCTGGCTGTCGAGGAGTGCCAACACCAGCTTCACTGTCACCGGTGGAGCTGCTCCACACTGCAGGCGCTGCAGGTCTTTGGCAAAGTGGCCATCCACGGTCAGCAAGGGGGAGGTGGCACAGGCACAGTGTCCCTCCAGTGTGCCTATAGGGTCCTCTTGGCACACCAGCCTTTCCTGGGCTAGTGTGCTAGTGTCACACTGGACCCATCTGCAGTGCCAGTGCCTTCCTCGGCATGCTAACATGTCTGTCAGCAGAGAGCAAACTGAACCAAATGCACATGCTCTTAAAAATGATAGAATTCTGACTAAACTTCTTCCTCATTTGCCAAGATGTGGCTTTTTTGGCCACATTTGGACTGTTCTGGGTACCAGCTCTGAAGACTGGTAAATCTTCTCTCCTACTCTACCACTAGCCTTGCCACAGAGGAGCCTCCCTTATTGGATCCTGGCCTCAGGAAGAGCTGCACTGGGTGAACATCCTGACCTCTGTTTCTCCTGACCAGTCTCCATCCGATTGCGTCCTCCCTGCATGCAGTCACAGCCTCTTTTCCCATACTGTGTCCCATCAGTGCCTTTGCCCTCCGCAGACTGGTGCCATTTCATACTCTGCTGCATGCACTCGGGGGTCTGCCATGCCATCTCCTCTGCTGGCATTGCCTTTGTGGTAACTCCTGCCTACAGCTGTGGGGAGCTGGAGAAGTGTGGCTGTGACCACAAGATCTGAGGAGTCAGCCCTGAAGGTGAAGGAGAAGGCTGTGGCAGGAAAGGGGTGGCAGGGGGAAAGATCAATGGCAGAGACTGTCACCAGGGAAGGAGATACATCCCTCCTCTACAAGCCTTCGGGAGATCCTCTCAGGGCTTCTTCTTATCTCATGGCTGCTTTCCCCCTGCAGGTTTCCAGGGCTGCTCTGATAATCTGTCTTACGGTATTCCCTTCTCTCAAGCCTTTGTGGACAACCTGGAGAGGAGCCCTGGTGTCTCCTCCAGCCAAGTGCTCATGAACCTGCACAACAATGAGGCTGGGAGGAAAGTAAGGGCAGGAGCAAGCGCTGGGAAGCAAACCTGGCTTCAGCAGTTTCTCCTTGGCTAGATAGAGCTCATTCCAGCCCCCATGCTCCAAGGGGCAGTTTGAGGCAGCCATGTACTCAGGAGAGTCTGCAGCCTGATGCCTTTCCTAGCCCAGCTCTGCACTGCTCACCCTGATCTGGCTTCTCGCCACTGTGGAGAGGCGTCCTAGCCTCCCCTACCTGCTTCTGTGCAGTCTCCTTTTCCTCACAGAGACCAGCTGTGATTTCTGTGGCCTTTTCTGCAAAGGAAATTGGTTACTCTGTTCTGCTCTGAAGGGCTTCCCTGCCCCTCCAGCCCCTCTTCAGCAGAGACACCATCTTCTACAGGAGTTGCACTCAGATCTGGTCCCTTGCACATCCTCTGTCTCTGAGCAGGTATGTTGCCTCCCCACAGCCGCACAGGTCAGGATCGGTCCCCATCCCTTCTCCTGTATCAGGTATTTCTCTTACAGACCCAAGCCAGCTTGTTGCCCTAAAAGTGGATCTCCTTCTGTTTCTATTGGCCTGGCTTAAAAAGATTTTTTGCCCCTCCCCTTCCCCTGATCCTGCCCTCCAGGCCCCTGGGAGGTGTGTGTGGGGAACAGCTGCTGCTGGGGAGAACCTGCCGGAATGGGAGGTGTTGGGAATGGTGTCCTCGGTCTGTCTGGCTGCTGTCTCCTGCTTCTCAGGCTCTCCTGGCCCACATGAAGGTGGAGTGCAAGTGCCATGGTGTGTCAGGTTCCTGCAAGGTGTGCACGTGCTGGAAGGTCATGCCTCCCTTCTGTAAGGTGGGCAACATCCTCAAGGAAAAGTTTGAGGGGGCAGTGGAGGTTTACTCAAAGTGGGTCGGTTCCCTCAAGCTCTTGGTGCCCAAGAGCTCTTGCTTCAAGCCCGACAAGGCTGGTCTACCTGTTGGCCAGCCCAGACTTGTGCGACCGGGACCCCCGGCACAGGGTCTTTGGCACCTCTGTCCGCCAGCGCAACCAGGCCTCTCTGGCCATGGGCTGCCGTGAGCTCCTGTGCTGTGGCAGGGGCTTCCACATGGTGCAGGCCGAGGTGGTGGGGCGGTGCAGCTTCAAGTTCCACTGGTGCTGCTCCATGAAGTGCAAGCAGTGCCAGCACCTCATGGAAGTGCATGGGACTGTGAGGCTGCAGGGAAAGGCCAGCATGGGGAGATGCCCGGGGGTGCCATCAGCTCCTGTGTGCTCCCCACACAGCACTCTCCTGCTAGCCCCAACAGGCTTTCTGTGGTTTGAATTGTTTTTCCACACAGAAGGTTGCAGGACACAGGCCAAATAAACCACTGAACTTTAGAAATTAATCAGTTGCAACAGAAAGCAAAGTGCACAAAAAAGCTTCTTCCTCACGTGCTGCATTTGGGACCTGGAGGGTTCCTGGCTCTGGTCTCTCCTGCTGTCCTGGAAGGGGAAAAGGCTATGCTGGAGTCTTTGTGCTTAGAGGACACCTAGGCTGCAAGGAACACCAGGATGTGGACCAGGATGGCACAAGAGGGGTCACTGAGTGGTGTCATTGGAGAGAAAGGAACAGATGAGGTTTGTAGAATCAAAAAGGCTCCTTATACAATAAGACTCATACTATGGAAGTCTGGTACAGGGAACTATGTATGGGGGAAGGATGCAAGAAATGCCTTCTCTCAGCTGTTCAACTGGAGAAAATGTTTCCAAGAGCAACTCCAGCAGCTGCCACAGTGAGGCATCCCTCATTCACTCTGACCTCAGTGCCAGGGAATATTACGGAATATATTATCTTGGGTGCAATCACAGGGCATATGCAGGACAACTAGGAGACCAGGCCCAGCCAACATGGATTTAAGAAAGGCAGGCCCTGCTTGATGAATCTGATATCCTTTCATGACCAGGTGACATGCCTAGTGGATGTGGAAAGGCTGTGGATATTGCCTTCCTCCAGGACTTAGTAAAACCTTTGTCAGTTTTCCACAGCATTCTCTGGAGGAGCTCACCCCTTATGGCTTGGACAGGTGCATTCTTTGATGGGTAAAAAACAGGCTGGATGGTCAAGCCCAGGGAGTGGTGGTAAATGGAGCTGCATCCAGTTGGCAGCCAGTCACTAGTGGGGTTCCTCAGTGCTCAGTGTTAGGGCCAGTCCTGTTTAGTATCTTTGGCAATGATCTGGACGAGGGCATCGAAGGCACCCTCAGTAAGTTCACAGTTTTCACCAAGCTAGGTGGAAGTGTTGGTCTGCTGCAGGGTAGGAATGCTCTACAGAGAGATCTGGATAGATGGGCCAAGCCAATTGTATGAAGTTCAACAAAGAAAAAAACTGGTTCCTGCACTTCGGTCACACCAACCCCGTGCAGCGCTACAGGGTTGGGGAAGAGTGGCTGGAAAGCTGCCCAGCAGAAAAGGACCTGGGATTGCTGGTCAACAGCGGCAGAACACGAGTCAGCACTGTGCTCAGGTGGCCAAGAAGGACAATGGCATCCTGGCCTGTATCACAGATTGCATGGCCAGCAAGATCCTCTGTATTCCCTCTGTACTCAGTTCTGGTGAGGCCATATCTCAGGTTCCAGAGAAGGGCAATGAAGCCTGTGAAAGGTCTGGAGTGGCTGAGAGAGCTGGGGTTGTTTAGCTTGCAGAAAAGGAAGCTCGGGAGAAACTTGCTGCTCTCTACAATTATCTGAAAGAGGTTGTAGCAAGGTGAGGATTGGTCTTTTCTCCCAGGCAACAAGTGATAGGACATGAGGAAATGGCCTCAGGTTGAACCAGGTTCAGATTGGATATTAAGAAACATTTCTTCATGGAAAGGGTGGTCAGGCATTGGAACAGGCTTCCCAGAGAAGTTGGAAGAATTCAAAAAACAAGTAGACGTAGCACTTCACAATATGATTTAGTGGGCATGGTGGTATTTGGTCAAAGGTTGAAATTGGTTATCTTGAAGGTCTTTTCAAACTTTAATGATTTTCTGATTGCTGCTTGGAGAGGTTGAGGAACCTCTTGTGCCACAGCTGCACCTCCTTCTCTCCCTCCTTCTCACTCAGCACCTGGTAGGTCTTGTTCCTGTTGCATTCAACGCGAGTCACCTGCAAGGAAAGCCTGAGTTCACAGAAAGGGTTCCACTGCCCATCATTTCCCCAGGGAAAGAGGACCTCCACGATGGGCAGTGTTTGGAGGCTGGGATGATGGGCGCAAAAAGGGTGACAGGGGAGAATCAGCTGAGAAGCAGTTCAGCTAATATCTGAACTGTGTGTTTCCTAAGATACAGGCTAGTCCTCTGTCTTGCTATGGTGATTTTGATTTCTGTTACCACCTAGGAAGCACCCAGTAGATGAGGAAGATCATCCCCATAGGGATACCCTGACAGGTACCCCACATTATGTCTGCCTTTGCTGCCATCCCTTACAGTGTCTGTGCAGATCCCACCCACCCATAAGATGCCAGTTGTGCTTGGGTTGCTATTTATCACCTCCCCAAACACACTCAATTCTGTCCCGCTGGAAGGAAAAGCAGGGGACCAGTGAGTCCCACAGGGACTTAGGGCTGGCTGTGGAGGGATCAGCCATGGAGGAGCAGGCTGTGCAAAAGGCAGTGCAGCTTCTTCTCACCCTCTGCTTGTGCATGCTCTTCTGGAGGCACTGGTGGCTCTTGAACATGCAGAAGCTGGGGTGCTGAATTCCACTCGAGTCACAGATCTGGGGAGATGGGAATGAAGGTCAGAGAAAGAAGAGAAGGAGGGATGGGAATATCCACTGATGGTCACCCACCTTGTTCGGGGTACCTCTGCTTTGGAAGGCAGCATACTCTGCCTCCAGCCAGAGGGTCACACCAGGATCCTTGCAGCCGTGGATGGCCATCCGGCCGCACCAGTACGCTGACTTCAGCTCTCTGAAAAAATCCATGTCATAGTTCTCCAGGGTCTCTGGGGAGCTGATCTGCAAAGAGGTGGGGTAAAGTGAGGCATACTTCTTCCTTCCCTTCCCCACCTCCCAGTCCAGGCTCCTCCTCAGAAACAAGCAGGACATAAAGTTTACTCAGTACCTTCTCTTCTGTGTCCTGGTGCTGGGCTGAAATCTGAGGGTTGATGTAGGTGAAGAAGTGACCTGTGTCACAGTGAACACGGTTCAAGGTTTTGATGTTCTGGCACTGCTCCCTCTTCAGTGAGCAAAAAGCACAGTCGGGACACAGGTCAATGTGATGCCGCCCAAAGTTGTCACACACCTAGGGTGGATGGTCAGGGGGGAAAAAAGGAGACTGAGAAGCTCCCAAAAAAGGAAACTGAGGAGATACCATATCCCTATCTTGGAGCTTGCCTCCCTGGTCTCCCAGGTCAGCTTCTCTTGAGAGGTGGCACCTGGGAGGACAGGAAGCCCTGCATACTGTGGGGGCCAGAGGTGGACATCAGTGTCTTTACCGAATCTCCGAACCCAAAGACTCTTTTTTCCATCTGCTTCCAGGCCAAGGTGAGCATCGATGAGAGACAGTTTCCCTCCAGCACTGCATAGCACAGGACCAGCACTGCCTCCTCATTCTGCAGAGCTAAAAGGCTGACAGATAAAGGGAAGATGGAGGTCAATACACCTTTAATTAGAAACTGAAGGGGGGGGAAACAACCTCAAAGCATAGCAAAAAAGCCCCTTCCCTAAGAAACCTTGGGCTCTTGGCTAAACTGCAAGGAGGAATGGGTGTATCTGCACAGTTTGTACGTTCCTGTGTAACCAGAGACTATGGGGGTGTGTGTGTGCATTTGTGAGCATTTGGGCGTGGGTGAGGAGCACAGCTTGAAGAACTTTCCCTGGGTCCCTGCAGCAGCTGCTGCCTGGTTTTGTCCTTCTGACTGCACAATGAGATGGTTATTAGAGATTTGCTGAGTGTTGGTTGTGGGGCAGCCCCATTTGGGTCTGGAGACTTACTAAGCTTCCCTCCTGCTTGGGCCAACATATTTGACAGAAACAGGAAAAATTTGTTAACCATGAATTAACTGTACATGCAAGCTGACATTGGTAGGTAAAAATAGAAAATTCAAGGATAATAGGTTAAGACCAATAAGAATATTTGGCATCTCTTAGGAATGCTGGAATTTATAGACATGGTACAGTATTATTACTAGACAGATATGATTGGCTTCAATCATCCTCAGTGATTCAGGAGAGGTAAAAATGCTCATTAGATATTTGCCTCTTGTTTCTGGAAACAAAACTGGTGATAAATAAACAAACTTTGATCTGGGAGAAAGTAGGTAGAGCAGCAACTGCATATTGTTAAAATGCTTTTAAAATCCATGCACAGGCTAACCTTATGGACAAGTTTTCCTGAGAGTATCTGAAACTCCTTGAAGACCTTCAGATTAGCATTAAAAAAATAGAAAAGAAGTGGAGAACCTGAAGGAAGGTCATGAAGATACGATTTTCTAAGGCCTGGAAAATTTTCACTTCGAGCTAGAAGCTAAAAAACTTCACTTTAGCTGAGTGAACACACTAGTGGGTGGCTACTGAGGCAATCAGTGCTTTTACCAAGGAGGACATCGGTTGGGCAGCTGTTCTTGTCAACAGATAGAAGAGTAATGACTTCTGGTGGCTGGAATTTGGGGCAAAATCCATTCAAACCAGAAATCAGCTCCATGTTCCTGACACAGAGGGTATTTATCTTGGGAGCTGAAGGGGTGGCTTCTCCACAGTTTGGAAACTTCCAAAAGGTATCCCTAACGTCTCCTAGAAGAAGGGTCCATAGCTCAGGCACGTGATACTGGTTTTTTCTCCAGGGCTCACCAGACATGGCTTCATAGGCTATGCTGAGCAGGAAGACCAGGGTATGTGATAAGAGCAATTGCTAGACCTGAAGGTTAAAATAGATCAGCCTCCCAGAAAACTGAGTCATGCCGTCCGTCTGAGATTACCAAGAAATTCTGTTGCGCTCTCTGTCACATCCTTTTCCTCCTCTATCTCTGCTCTCCATCTCTGCTGCGAGGTTTTCTGGCCTAATGTTTGCAAATTTATGAGCTGATTTACCACCTTTGGGTGAGTATAACAGCATTGCTGCTGGTCCCCTACGCTCGTTGACGTGCTGCTGACACGTGTGTGGATGCACAGAAGTTTCACCATGCTTCAGGGAAAAGGATAGATCTACCTAAAGTGATTTCCGAATCCAAATACTGCCCCAGCTTATTGTTTGCATGTTATTGTCCTAACCACTGTCCTGGAAAAAGTCTAACAGGTACTGTGAGGCAACAATTTAAAGGGAATGTGAAAAAAAACTCAGAATTAAGAAGAATCGTGGGCCGAGATCAGCAATTGCTCCAAGGCAAAAAGATAAAACTTCAGATAAAAGCTTATCATACTTTAGCATCTCAAGATGTGGAATGACACACATAGAGCCTGCTTCAGCTGTATCTCTGAAGAGTGCTGGTGAATAGCATCCACCTCTCCCTGAATGTAATGACAAAGATTTGGGCCATTAACTTTCAGCTGCTGCAGCTCCCCGATATTGGCTGGCTGAGGTGGAATGAGAACCTGAGGCGAGCAGAAAAGAAGATAAGCAGCAGCTTTCCAGCACTTGGTAACTTCTGATTTAAGGGGGCTGCTGCAGGAAACTAAAACCATGAAGGAAAAAGCCATTCTTAATAGCTTCAGAAAAAGAAAAGAGATCTTTGCCTGCGTGCCAGTTTGGCTATGGGTGATAATAATTCAAAGAGTAGTTTTTCTGGGGATGATATTTCTAACAAGGAGTTTGGCCTTAAAATTAAAGTCTCTAGGGTTGAAGTACATAAGCACCACAAAGACTGGGGCAGTAAAGCAGGAGGAGGAAGAAGAGGGCGGATGACCAGGAGGGTATATATCTCATCAATACACATAAATAACTCAAGGGCAGGTGCTGAGGGGTTTGTACCAGACTCCTTCAGTGGTGTCCAGTGACAGGACAAGGAGCAATAGCCATAAATTAAAACATAAGTTTAATCTCAACATGAAGAAGAACTTCTTTACACTGAGGGTGGCAGAGCACTGGAACAGGCTGCCCAGGGATATTGTGGAGTCTCCCTCTACGAATATATTCAAAACCCACCTGGATGTGTTCCTGTGTCATATGCTCAAGGTCACCCTGCCTTGATAGAGGGGTTGGACTAGATGATCTCTAGAGGTTGCTTCCAACCATTCTGTGATTCTGAAAGGGCTTGGAACAGCCTTGCTGGGGAAGCTGGGCTCACATGAACCACAAGTGAGCAGACATGCAAGAATACCAACAGAATAAGGTCTATATCTGGGACAGCAATGATGCTGAAATGGATGTAGGAGTCGTAGCTGATAGTGCATCAGTAGGAAGCCCTGGGGAAAAGGACAAATGCAATTCTTGTGTGCAAAACAGAAAAGCGTGGAAGGGAGGTTGGTGTCCTTTTCTGTACTCTACTGCTGAAATCCATCACAGGGCTTTGCACACAGAGCTGGAGTGTGGGGATGTTTTAAAGGGACACTGAAAATGCAGAAAATAAGAGTTGCACAGGCTTTATAATGTAAGACCTACAGAGCTCTCTTTAGCTTATTGGAAGACTGAGTCATGATATATAGGTAACTCTGAGGAGAGAGAAAATACTGGGAAATAAGGCATAAAGCACAATAAGGACTAAAAATGGAGAAAAGTGCAATAATTGACATCCCCCCCCCCCCCAAATGAGTTACTGCTAGCAAAAAGATGTGCTGCAGATTCTTGTTATATTACTACCATTGGCCTGTGTCTCTCTGAAGGTCACTTAGCTTCATCAGGTACTAGGAAACCTGGTAGACCTACCAGAGCAGCTGCCACGAACACGGATGAGCGAGAAGGGACGGATGTCCTGCTGGAGATAAGACCCTCGGGAAGACACACAGCCATGGGATCTGTGCCCATCACAACTCTGCACACCTTGCGTTAAACCAGATGCTGAATGGCTCCTGTGTGTGCAAGGACCAATCCCACCCAGAACTGCTCCTCTTGATGGAATGGAAATGTCCCAAAGCATTTCGCCACTTTTTTAGGTCATGCTTTGAAGTCCCTTTGAGAGGAGGCGGGATGTGGTGAGCAGCAAAGCCGACAGGCGAGGTCTATCTTACGTTTTTATCCTCACTTGAGTTTAAGCTTTGCTTAGCATGATTGATGGGGCTCAGCTGCCAGGTCACAGACACACAGTCAGCATTAGTGTCTTTGAGAAACACTGCAGCAGAATAGCAAGTGTCATCTGCAATCACAGCAGTCCCTCAATAATCCCAATAGAACTAAATCAGAGCAAGGCTCAGTTTCAGAGGCAGGGAAAACTAACACATTCACAAAGAAAACACAGTTTTACCTTAGAGTACATATACAAAGAAAAAATTTTCCAGGCAGTAAAATCTTCCTACAATATTAGGAAGGAGGATGACATGTTACAGCCTTGCAAGAGAACAGTTATGGCTCTAATAGCACAGTGCAATTCATTTTTCCACGCAGAAGTGGAATCTCTGGCTGAACTGTAGCATGGAGTGTGTCTCAGAGAAAACACAGATGTGCAGTCATGTACAAAATCTGTGCGCTTACAGGAACATCACTAGCCAGCAACAGAGAGAAACTAAAATGACTTCTCCATGAAAACCACATCTAGAAAGCTTTTGTTTTTGCTCTTGGTAAGCAAAGTAGTCTTTGTATCTCAGTCAAAGCAAGTGGTCCTCAGCCAGAAAGTACTAAACAATCAAAAAGTAAATTTGAGTGAAAGCAAAGCATATGATCCTTTTGCAGGTCTTTTCAGTGTGGGCTGACCAGCCCCAGCTACCTGGGGACAGAGGCAAACGGATCCTGACAGAGCAACCGAAAACAGCTAAATATGCTCGACAAGCTCCTACAACATCTATAGGCCAGAGGAGCTAAGAAGGGTGTGTAAAAGGATTGCAGCAAGCTGGGCTGTCTGTGCTGAACTGCCATGTAGATATTTCCAAAACCGAAGCGGGGAAATAGAAAACCCCTAGGAAGAGCTGTGCACAGATCTAGAATGCAGAGTTGCATGTGCTTGAGGAAAAGTAGTGGTCCTGCACAGCCAGGAACAAGACTTCCTGCTCCCAGCTCTATTTCCTAGCCAAGGGCTGCTTTTACTTTACTTGGGAGCAGACAGAGCACTCCTGTGAGTGCTCCTCAGGTCAGACTGTTTTAAGAAACATGTTTCATGTTGCACGCAGAGAGCAAGGAGCACAGCGGGACACATCCCAAGGACCTGCGTTCGCAAGGACTCTATTTCTGCACATCACCTCTACCTGTGGGAGCCGTGCTTGGAGAAGGTTGAGTGCAGAGGTGATTGCATACTGCAGATGGCCACAGTGTGGGGAAACACAGGCATGGGACAAAGCCCTGCCTGCAGCTAAGGCCCAGCCTAAACTCACTCTGCTCAGGATGCAAGGACAGTGACATTTTCAGGCATGAACAGTACTTTATCATCCTCTCTCTGCTCACTTTGTGCCAGAGCAGGAGGTGTCTGAGGGACTCCCCAGGTACATTCCTTCTCTGGATGGGATAGCTTGCTCTAGAAAGCCTGCTCACACTCACTACCTGCTCCGGGCAAGGACATGAACGCTATGGGGCTGCCAGCCAGTGTGCACATGGACAGCCCTGCACGGGTACCCAGAAAGAGCAGTCTTTCTCTCACCTGCCTCGTGGGGGAATTTCCTGCTCTGGCGTGCTTTCTAGATGTGGCTTGGTGAAGTTCCTAGAAGACTTCTTGATGTCCAGGGTTGCATCCAAGGAGAGGGCTGAATGGATCAGCTGCCAGATACTGTTCTTTAGGCTCTGATCTTCAGGGGATTCCACCCCGAGAGGCGAGGCGGTAGTGGAAGGTGAGGCGGTAGTGGTAGCTGGGACAAGCACAGCTGGTAGGAGCACAGTTGTCTTGCTCTTCTGTGAGGGTGTGGGCACCTTTGGTGTGGCTGTGGGGTGCTTTGTCGACAGTGGTTTCTGATCCAACAGTGCATGAGAGTAGTTCAGAAGGCTTTCCACATCAGCAGGGGAGAGAGCAGCTTGCTTCTGACCTGGGGAGACAGAGGGTTGGGGCAGCTGAGGGCACCTTTTTGAGGCCAGCCAGAAGGCTGCTTGGGGTGGAAGAGGAGCCACAGGAGATCAGCAGGTGAGCAGGGGTGCCCAGCACAGTTCATGCATCTATACCTTCATGGGTAGAGGAGCTTTTGCCTGTTGTGAAGGAGTTCACAGTGTGAGATTGCTTTGTCGGGAAGATGCCTTCCAGAGACAAATTCGAACATGGGACTCGCTGAGTGGAAGAGAGAGGGAGAAAGATAAATCTTGCTGTGTTATCTTCCCTTCCTCCTCAACCCTCCCATCTCCCAAGAGGTACTCCTCAATCCTTCCCCCCTGTCCCAAATCCCACTCCCTACCTTGATGTAGAACTGCTGTTTGAAGCAGCGATACTGTGCAAACTGGCAGAAGGTCTGAAACTGCAACACCTCTGGAAAGTCAGTGCAGATTGGCCCTGGAGAGAGAGATGTGGAATTGGGGCAGGCCACAGGTTTTGGCATCTGCCCCCTTGGCCTGGGCGCACCAGGTAAACTGCTTTTCTCAGCACCTGAAGAGGCACAATTAAAGCTTATGAATATCTATATGTAGACAGCACTGCCACATCTCTGTGAGGACAGGACAGGCTAAATATGTGAGGGCATGTGCCGTGCCACAACAGCTTGGCCTCTCAGCCTGGATGGAATGTGCCAAGATAGCCCTAAAACTGTAAAAAAAGATAACACAGAGGGGAATAAATTCTACCTGATGGATCTGTTGGGCTGGGGAGGTAAATGAAGGTAAAGAGGGCAACCTGCAAAATTGTCCTATCTCCTGGCATTTCCAGATGCTTCTGCCCTTGACAGCTGAGTGCAGCAGCAGTGGGAGTGTGGCTGGATATCAGGAGCAGTGCCAAGGAGTTGGTTACTGGCAGGGGAGGAACCAGGGACAGACCTTGGGTGTACACGGCACCATGGCAAAATGGATTACAGGTGCCCACAAGTGAGTGAAGAGCCCAGGACCCATTGCTGGGTCTGGTGATGAAGGGTGGGACTTGTTCCCTTGACACAGCTGCAGAAACTAGCAAGAAATAGTTGCCCTCAAGCTGCAGTCCAAATAAGCGCAGTTGGCTGATCATTCAGCTCATTGACGTTCATATCTAAATATAAAGACATATTTTTTTATGAGAAAATTGTTCCTATTTTTTTTCCTCTGAAGAAAAATACAACAGAAGTAGTCCCAAGTTTTTCAGCTGCACAGATATAATTACGCCACTTAAATTCTCTGATGCAGGGGTGCAGGGAAAATATGACTGCAGAGATTTGAAGGGTGCTGTTGCTATGGTGTTTTCTGAACTGAGATGTTTCATGGCTCCTGAAATGTTAAACACTTAAAAAGGCAGCTTATCATCTCAAGTTTTCTTAAAGACCTATGAGAACCTATGAGCCAAGCTTCTGCATTAATGCCCAGTTGGAAGGAACTAGTAGGAGATGAGGAGCTTCAGTGAGCTTCAGAAAACTGGCCAGTTTTGTCCCCTGTCACCTCACCAACAGAGATGTGGAGAAAGGAAGGGCCACTGAGATGGCCGTGGCCTTCAGCCCATGACCTGTGAAAAGAGGCTGGGTCATCTGCTCTTCTTCAGCTGAGTGAGAAGGAGGAGTTATAGCTGCCCATAAGGACCTGAGGTAAAGTAACAAGAGGACAAAATATTCTTGGTGGTGCCAGACAACACAAGAGGGGAAAGCACATGCAAATTCCTGCTTAGGTGGTTAGGACTGAGCATTGGAAAAAGCTTTCTTTCTCCAGGAAAATGGTGCAGCACTGGAAGGAATGCCCACAAAGGGCACAAAACCAAACACTCTTGCACAAAGCCAGCGTGCTCTAGTTCTGGGAGTGTCTGCTGCAAGCTGGGCTTTTGGGCTACAGAGACTCCAAAACAACCCACCCCACTACCATTCCTGCAATCTTACGGCATTTTTGGGGCAGAAAAACAGCTGGCACTGCTCCAGATGGGACCCTCCTTTGTTTCCAGAGGTGAGGTGATGCCCTTACCATGAGGGATTTGGCCGTGGTTCTCATCCTGGTCCAGCTGCAGGATGGTGGGGCTGAGGCAGCCGTATGCCTGGCGCAGCAGGCAGAACATGTTTGCCTCCCAGACTGGCTGCAGCCTTGCAAAGAATTGCTGGTACTCCGTGTCTGACAGTGGGCTGCCTGGAACGGGAGGCACCGGTGGAGCAACAGCGGCTGTTGGCAAGGTCAGCAGACCTACAGGAGAAAGACCCGGGACAGTCTGTGCTTAACAGCCCTTTGTGGAGGCAAGTGGTGGGTGGAAAAGAAAGAGCAGCTGGCAGGCTGGCGCAGAGCAGGGCTCGGGGATGAGGACATCAGGTGCTGGCCTGAGGTCTGCCTCCCTCATCTCTGCTTTCAGGACCCTAGGGAAACCAGGAACCCCAGGGAAATAGGGTGGAAATGAATAAAAAAGAAGGAAAAAAAAGAAACAAATTAGAAGTTGGGTTTTGTTGAGCTTGGTTTGGGCTGGGGGGTGGTGTTTTGATTATTGGTTTAGTTTGAGGGGTTTTTTTTTGGTGGGTTTTTCTTTGTAGATTTTTTTCCCCTCTCAAACCCGCAGCCTCCAAAAGCACCTGCAATGGCACTGGCTCTGCAGCACACAGTGAGCTGCCCCCTGCACTACGCTATGGACCCGTGCTCCTCCACGGAGACATCTCTCCATCTTCTCCCTCCCCTCCTTTGCCTTTAGTTGGGCATCCTTCCCTCCTACCTCCACATTTTCCTCTATCCCCCACCCTACAACTCCTCCAGGAGCCTCCAGCCAGTCCCAGGCAAGTAGAGCTGAGGGCTGGCTTGGCCTGTGAGTTCAGTGGGGTGGAGACAGGAGGTGGTAGAAGCAGAACAGGGGCTTTATGCTTCCTTCCAGCCCCGGCCCCAGGCTCTGTGGTGGCCTCTGGAGCGTAGACACTTACTCAGTAGCCAGAGGAGCCACAACATGTCTGCCACAGGCTTCAACATCAGGCAGCTACTTCGTGGCTGGGTGAGAGTCACTCATATACCAAGTAGAGAAGACACAGAAAGTCTGAGAACTCAGGTTCTGCCCCTGGCAACAGTGGAACCAGAGCCTGGCCATGGTGTGATGATCAGAACCTGACTATGGCATCACAATGGAGCTGGGAACGGATGTGTGGAGGGCAGTCAGAGCCCAGGCTTCATGCCTGTGTGGGAGTGAGGGCAGGTGGGCACCCCGCAGGGAGGTCATGGGGACAAGGAGGAGCAGAAACCAAACTGGGAGTTTCCTTCTCTGCTTGGGGACATGGTGGTTGGTGCCTGGCAACAACCCGCAACAGCAGTTGGGGCCTGGCCAGGCTAAACAGGCTGAGGTTAGTCCAAAAGTGGTATCTCTGGGGTACCTTGCACCCCAAAGTGTTTTATGCTCCTCTTCAGGGCAAAGGGACATCTATTTCATCTGAAGGAGGTTGGGAAGCACTCCGTGCCTTCCCGGGCATGTCCCAGCAGCAGCTTGCTTTTGGATGGAGTGAGAAGCTGACTTGATCTCTCCCGGGCAGCCATGCCACTTTCTGAACTCCCAGGGAATCAAGGGAGTTGCAGCTGGTCTTCCTCTGCTTCCTCTGCTTCTGGCACAGATACCATCAGCACTGCACTCTGCAGAGTAAAGCCTTCTCTGGAAAAGCAGGAATGCTGCTGGCAGAAGGAGATTTGGGACCACCAGTACAGAGGTGCACAGAGCCCTACAGGACTGATTTGAGGGAGACCCAGACCCTTGCCCAGTCCTTAATACAAAGTGCAGGGCACAGGCACAGCAACCCATGTGTGCACCCCGCGGATCACAGCTGACACAGTGCCTCCCACGGCTGGGCACTCTCTGATGTGAGAGGGAAAGACATGACCACAACCATCACGGGCAAGCAGCTGTCAGATTGGAAGGAAAATGCTTGGCACAGCAGCTCCTCGAACTGCAGCCGTAAGCAGAACACACAGGCTGGCACAGCGGCTCTGTGTCCCTGCCGTGTCACTCCAGAGCCCGCGGAGCGACACCCTTGAGGAACCAAGGAGCAGCTACGGGCAAAGCGGACAAAGTTCTCAGCTCCGCAGCAGGAGTCGCTTCTGTCGCAAATCCTGGGAGATTCCAGTAGCTCTGCTGCATGGAACAGCTGCAGAGCGTGCTGAGGATGCGCCGGCTGCAGTTGCAAGGCTGACACATCCCCTGCCAGGGCCCTGTGGCCATCCAGGCTGTCAAGGTGGAAGCTCAAATCGCTCCAGCCATGCAGTCCATTAAAAAGGAGTCTGGCAACAGCACGTAGCTCTGCGGGTCCTGGCGGGAGATGAGCTGTGGTTTGCTCTGTCTGGTCGGATGGTAGCTTTTCTGGGAAGTTTGAAGCCTGACCACTTAACAGCAGCACTAAATTTGGATGTTTTTGCAGCCCTTTAGAAAGAGGGTGATCAAGAGACTTTTTTGAGCTAGTTCTTGCCACTCATACTAAAACAGGCAACGCTGCTGGGACTTGCAAATTTTACCCAGTTACTGGCCTTCATTGCTTAGCTTGAGGCATAATGCTTTTTAGATGATTTTAGACAACTCCAGGGCCTTCAGCTCCCCAGCTCTGTTAATTCCCTTCACTTCCCTGTAGCAACAGAGACCAGGTTGACTTCTGTTGCAGCTTCCCAGAGAAGTTCAATGCTGACCTCAGTGGCTGGTGGAAATGCTTGACTTAGGAAAGTACCCTGATGTTGCCTATTATAGGATCATAGAAGGGTTTGGGTTGTAAAGGACCTTATTGAGATCATTTAGTTGAACCCCACTGCCATGGGCAGGGACACCTTCCACTAGACCGGGTTGCTCAAAGCCCCATCCAACCTGGCCTTTAGCAGTTCCAGGGACGGGGCAGCCACAGCTTCTCTAGGCAATGCCACACAGTGTTACTAATGTCTGGCAGGTCCTGGCTACACAGCCTGTGTCTGTATGTGCCAATGAGAGATTTATGGCATTTGAAAGCAGGAAACAAGAACTAATGGACCAGAGTCCCCAGACATACACTGAGAAATAAAACATGAGGCAGAAGACGAAGGAGCTGTCAAAGAAGTCACCCTTGCTTGGTGCTCTAGTAGCAGTGCCTGTGGCGAGCTACTGTATATTTGGAAAGGTGGTTAGTGATGTGAGGACAGTTTGGCCACTTAGCACTTGTGATGCACTGTGGCATACCCTGGATTTGGTTCAGGTTGTCAGAATCCTTCAGGGAACTCACAGTGCACAAGTGGACTATATAGAAGCCAGCTGGTCTCTGGCATGCACCCAGCAGGGCTGGGAGGCTGCAAGTGCAGGAGACAGTGCTGGGCTGTTTGGCTGGGTATGTGCCAGCTGGCTGTGGGGCACTTGTGGTTTAAGTCTCTGCAAAAAATAGAAGTCATCCTTGGAAGAGGGACTGGGACAAGAAGAACAGCAATTTGAACACAATGCATCAATGCTGCACGCTGGAGTGGGGACATCTACTCCCGACTGCTGTGTGGTCAGCAATGTGCAGCATGGGGGTAATTCCAATATTTTCTGATTTCTGAATGTTAACTTGGCACCTTTAAGATTATATCCCCGAAGCCACATGACAAGCTGTATAATTGTTGCGCTGAAGCACATTTGCACCCTTATTACCAGAGCCACCACACAACAGAATTTCCTGCAGACAGTGTTCCTAATCCAGCTGGAGCTCGGCAGGCTGATGAGCACAGCTGTAACCCCTGGGCCTACACAGTGCCTGACACCAGCAGCAGGGAGTGTTGCAGCCGGGTAACAACTTACTGGAGTGGCATTTTCCATATCACTATCTGATTGCCATGTCAGTTCTGAGCTTTATAAGAGCCTGTCTGGTTTGTGAGGGACTACCCTTTGGCAGACAAGTTCCTCTTTCAGATTAGTCTTGTTGTCTAAAATACTTTGTTTCTCAGCATTTTCTGTGCTAAATGTTCCACCACAATCGCCAACACCAGCAGCAGTGTCTGAAAAACTCTTGAGAAATCCAGGACTGTGGCTCATAGACCCTTCCTCCTCTGCTGCAAGGGTTATATTGCTCCTCAATGGTTAGTTCCAAAACGTGCACACTGGCCTATTGGGCCAAGAAAGAGGCACACTCAGGCACATGGAGCGCTCAACCAAAGAAGGAATGATGGCTGAGAGGATGTCCAATCAGCTCAAAAACTCATACAGATGGAGGCTGCAAAGACTAGGTGTGAATTCCAGACTTGGTGACTTGTCAAGCAGCATCCCTAGGAAGCGTGTATCTTAAATAATTTGAAATGTAAGTAGAGATGATAGAAAAATGCTTCCAAAAACACCTGTTATGGAGGAAAAAAATCCCAACAGTGATTTCAGAAAGGCAATTCTGGTAAAAAATGCCTAAATCTGCTTTCTCATGTTTGTTGGAGTGAAATAATCAGAGTACTTGCATAGCCATGATGGTGCTGTTAACTGCAATATGTTTGTATGTCATAGAATCATAGAATCATAGAATATGCTGAGTTGGAAGGGTTCCATCAAGACCATTGAGTCCAACTCCTGGCCTTGTGCAGGACATCCCAAGGATCACATCATGTGCCTGAAAACATTGTTCAAACAGTTCTTGAACACTGTAAGGCTTGGTGCTCTGACCACTTTCCTGGGCAGGCTGTTCCAATGCTCAACCACAATCTGGATGAAAATCCTTTTCCTGGTATCCAACCTAAACCTCCCCTGACTAAGTATGCTGCTAGAAAAGAAACAACAGGCTCTTTGCTTATGGAGGAGGCCATGAGCAGTTCTGCTTGTGTAGATGTTAGAGTGGAATAAGGAAGGTGCCAACAGAGCCCCTGAGACATGCCAGGTTGTTAATTCCTTACAGAGCATCAAAGGAAAGGGAAGACAGCGATAACTTCATTTATGAACACATACACCTAAAGGAGCAGGTAGAGAAGGGCGGATGTTTGCCCCGTTCACATAAGGAGTTGGATGGTACAGCACTAACTCTACTCTTCCAAGAAGTAAAACCTACCTCAAGAGTCCAAGACTGAACACCTGCACCCTCCCAGTGCTGCACACTTACATCCTGGTAGCTGTGGCCCTGTGGGATGGGATGTGAGCACCAGCCCATGCAAAGCAGGGTGGAGATCTCCATCTCTGTCGACAAAAGCATTAGTGTTCTGATTCAAACCAAAATTCTGTGACTTGCTGACTTTAATCGCAGGTTAAATAATCTTCATTCTGCATTTATGCTTTATTTTGGTAGGCTTACTGTCATTGGCTGAGAGCTCTGTGAATTTGCTGATAAATATAGACTTTACATTAAAATTGGCACTCGTTTGAACTTGGTAGATATGTTAATCTATTCACATTTATACAAGCATCGTACAGTTATAACGTGCATTAATTCAAATACTTGATTTACATTTTATTTTGTTAGGAAATAGTGAATGAAGCATTTTTTACCTGACATTTAGAAAATGGAATATTTAATTGATTGCAAAAACATCTTTTAAAAATGGTTTCTTGAATTATTAATACATCCTAAAATGGAGTGGCTACATAAAAGCATGCTTGAACAAACTGGTCTAGTCTTTTTAGGCAGGTTTGTTTAGTGCAAGAATGACCTGATCCAACCACAAATATATCCCTAGTGTGAGCAGAGGCTTGGACTATGGAGCTCCAGAGAGGCTTCTTCCCACCTCAGTCTTTCTGTGGTAACTAAATGGGTTCTTCCAATGACTGCATCATTCAGGCTTTTGGAATAAGGAAATCTCAGGAAATCTCACAATTTTTTTTTCCTTCTTTGTTATCAATATGTAATAATTCCTTTCCTACTCCCAGATGGGTTTTCGGCTTTGAATGAGTTATTTCTTCAATGGCAGCAACCCAACCCACTGAAATGAAATTGTACACCTGCAAAAACAGACCGAAGTAGACAACTTGCTGAACATTTCTTTCACACCAAGCTTTAGGAGCTTAGCATTTGTCACAGTTTTGCCTTTCCTTAAGCCTTGGGCAAAAATGTGTTTTTTAAAAACTAACACTTAACTTTCTTTTATGTATTCAGAAAAATAAACATAAATTAGCATAAATTAATCAAGATATTTGACTATTTTTATATGTGAAATGCATTTTATTGGATAAAACCAGCTATGTTTCTTCTGATACTGTAACTACTAGGCAACAGAGTTGGAAAAACTTCCTTCAGTTATCTTTGGAAAGAAAAGTAGAGTGCTTTGTTTCCTTCTATTAGTCTTTAACTCTTTCAGTGCTGCAGTCTCCATTTCTTGCTGTAGAGCAGGAGATGTTGCCACTCAGCTTGTCACAGTTTGTCCTCCTGGCTCACACGGCAGAGAGAAAGTAGAGCCATGGTTGATTTATAAAAAGGACAATGGCTGTGAAACTGTGAAACCAGCTGTTTCTGGGAGGACATGGGCTTATTTTCAGTCATTTCAGCATGAGCAAGTTGTCTCCTGGAAATGTCTTTTCCACGGCCAACTTGAGATCTCTGGACTGATTCAGCTGGCATTTGAATTGAGCCTCAAGATCTTCAGTAACATCACCTTTCACCTCGAGCCACAAAACTGCTGCTTCTTATCCTGGCTTGGTCTGCTACAGAGAGTTTTAGTACTCAGTGAATATCTGACCTGGCTTAGGACCGGCAGCAGCCCTGATTAGAAGAGGAACCTGAACCAGACGACCTCCAGGGGAAATTTCCAATCAGTGTTTCCGGTTCTGAGTAACTGTCTCGTAAGAACTGATCCCCAGTAGTCTGAGTCTCACAGAGACACATGCTACAGCTGAGCCTCAGCCAGTCTGCTTAAGCACAGAAGCCTTATTCAGCTTGTTAAACAGGCAGTGAGACACTGCCCACCGCATGCTCTGGTTAGGTAAGGAGCACCTTGAAAGTGCTCAATGAAAAGCTGGATATTGCTGAGCTGCAGGGCGAGTTTAATCACTTTATTCAAAACCAGGTGAGGAAGGTGGTCCCAACTGGTGGAAGGTGATGTTGGTGGCTGGGATGGTTTCTGTGCACACCATGCAGTGGACATGGTGGTGGCAGAGCCTGAGAGGTGGGAGTTTGGGGAGCACATCTGCTCTCTGGAAAGGGGAATACTTTGCTGAACATCCTCATCAACACACTTGCCCTAGCTACCTAGGAATGATGCCCACTGTTAAGGCAATCAGCTGGACTAGATAAACTGGTCATTTGTGGGCACAGTCAAATTATTATTAATAAATGGGCCTAAAGAAGGTGGAAAAGTCTTCCTTCTTGTTGCACTGTATGGCTGCAGCTTCCTGAAACTCAGGCTTGACTTTACTCATCAACTAGGATATTTCCAATCACTCTAAAAGGGCAATTTCTCCAGCACCATTTTAGAAAGTGTTTATGTTGCACTGACAGCTGTTCCAGGAAATCTGCAAGCTAGTCAGTTCTGTAAAGGAACTCATGATTAGTTTAACTTACTGTAACCCTGCTTTAAGTACTTAAATTCTAGAAGTATGTTTTTCAGATCCCATTATCACTACAGTAATACAGGTAACTACTAACAGAGATTTAAAAAAAAAAAAAAAAGGTAATTTTTGACTGACCTTTTGTTGCTACTTCCAGTCAAACTGATTTTATTTTGTTCACCTGGATTTCTTGCTTGTTTTATAGAGAAGCAATTTCCTTCTATTTCAGTATTTCACATCTGGACTGCTGTGGCAGCCTTCTTAACATCATTAAGGACTAGCACATAACTGGCTCTTTTCTAGCCTTGTAGGCTTTCCCTAGCAGCCCACAGCCAGACAGAGAGCAGACCACAGACTCTTTTGGGTGGCTTTCACAGGACAACAAACACCATTTATTGATGACTGCTGATCAAAAAAGTCTTGGCCCCAATAGATGCTATTTAAAATTCCCCATTACTGTTTGCCTAGGAAGTACATCATCCCCATACTGACACCAGCACCAACACAGAATAAATATTTACAGAACACTTCCCCTCCTCTCATTACAAACAATTCTGCTATCTGCAGTTGGTAATGGACATGTGCCATGTTCAATTATATCAAAAACAAAAGGCATTCTAAAAAAAGCTGCTCATGTTTCCAGCCTTGTCACTTACAGGCTTTGTTCCCACTGGCTTCATTTTTGTACTTTGTAATTTCTAGCTTCTACTGATTCTTTTCCTCCTCTGGTGATTAAATGTTGCACAGCTATTGCCCTTACTCCCTCTCTTCCAAGGTTAGACTTTTATGTCCTTTCATTTGCATTTATACTTGTAAGCCATTTAAAAATGCTCGGGTTTTACCCAAATTTTGGTCTAAGTTCCCTCTTTCCGTAAATCAGAGCATCCCCTCAGCTGCAGCAAACATCCCCTGAAGTCTCCACACTGCTGGCTGAAGCATCCCTTCATTGGACAGAAGCAGGATACAATGGCAGGGTGGTAGGGAAGTGGTGCCTCCTGCCAAGCACTCCACTGTTTTCTAGCACTGAATCAGAATCCAGCCAAGGTGCTTCTCATCTGTTTTGGATTAGGTCATGAGAACGTTCCAATTCTCAAGGGTGCCAAGAAGCACAATGGTAACACTGTGGCCAAGCTTTAGTCTGAAAACAGGAGTGTTCTGGTCTCCCCCTGCCAGCAGCCTGGAGGAGCATTTGCATCCTTTGTCACCTTTGCACTCTGCCCAAAGCCTGTCTTCAAGTTCAGGCCACATCCTCCATTTCTTCTGCTGAGCACCCCACTGATGTCCAAATAAACCCCAGGCGAAGAAATCTGTTCTCCTGCCACAGCCTGCTCACCCCCTGTATCACAGCACAGTGTCTCCCATTATGAAAACTGTACTGGACACATGGCCAACATCTTCCAGAATTTGCTTTCTCTCTGTTTAAGAAGAGAAGCTCCGTGAAGTGACCCAATACATTCTGGGGACTGAGAACTGAGGCTGTGGCAGGTGTACCACAAACCACGAGCCATAGCCTGGGTAAGAACTTGTCTCTGTTTTTTCTGTGCAAAATGGGAACCTGAACACTCCTTATTGAAGCAAAAGCAAACACTGACTCAGTGTTAACTCACTTGAGCAGAAATTCCAGCTGCTGAGCTGATGGCTGACACGGTCCTTGTACAATGACAAGGTGGGAGTAGCCTTACTTTTCACCTACCCAATCCTCTGAACACGAGCAGAGCTTCGGCTTCATGACTACAGAGCAAACATCCTCCATAGATCCTCATACAAGTTATCTGTGTGAGGAAAACATCCCATGTTTCAGCTGAAAAGCCTAAACCTTCCTGATGATCAGACTATAAGCAGGAAGAGACTTGGGCTCATCAGTCTTCAGGCCCTGCCAATGGAATTGATAAAGGGGAGGGAGGGTCATCTCACAGTTACCTTCACATGCTACAGAGACAAATCTTCAGCAATTCTTTTGGAGCCTAGGGTTATGTTAGTAACAGCAGCTGGAGTTTCTGGCAACAAGGTGATTGGGACCCACTGGGCAGCAAGTTAACAGGGTATCTGGAAAAGCCTACCCACGTTCTTGGAGGCACATGGCTTGTCCTGATGGCTTATATTCTCAGCTGTGGGGCCCAACAGCCAGAGTGAGTGTTGGCCTTAATAACCTCCACCCCTCCTGGTTCAAGGGAGGGCAACTGATGAAGTAGAGGATCAAACAATAATATGAATAAACATCTGCCTTTTTGTGAGGGCATGACTGCTAGGGCAGATATTTTTCACATCCACTAGTCAGCTTAGTAACCTTTTGCAAGTACATTAGGTACATTTTCAAGCCTGACTTATGCAGAATGTCACTCATTAATGCTGCTCAGGATTGCTACATGAGAAAGCTGTACCACATTCATCACTTAGAATAAAAGCAGAACTAAGAGAAAAGAACTAGAGATCAATTGCCACAGTTTATTTTGGAGGTGACAGCAAGGCAAAAAGAGTATTTGTTTCAATGAATTTTATTTAATTCTGTATTATACAAGTGGGATCTGAATCCCAAAACTTCCCACCATCGACATAATGGAGAAGCACCACCGCACAAAAGGAAGGCAGAATTTTGGAGACGGAAGACAGGCTAGACCAAGCCGTTTCTCCCCATGTGGTCAGAAATTCTTCCTCCTTCACATAATGTGTTTCCCAGACCAGCAGGTTTACCCCAGGAATAAGAGAGACAAAGCTAGCTCTAAACACTCCCTCTGCCTCCTTCTCTCCCCAACAAAAGAGGTTGCTCAATGCCAGCAGTGGAATGGTTAAAGAGAGAGTGCATCAGGTTTTCAGTCTTTCAACCAGCCCACTAGATTTAGAAGTAGCCTGGTTACTCCCTCTCTCCTGAAAAAGATCCAGGAAAATCAATGACCTAAAATGCTCAAGACTTACCTCCTTTCCTTCCCCCATCCCATAGCCTTGCTCTCCAAGCAGAGAGTAGGCAGTGAACTCTGAGGAGGCTGAAGGAAAGCCAAGGAAAATCAGGGGCTACCTGAATCCCTGGGAATCTGGTGGCTACCCTGATGCCCTCATTCATTCCCTTTGAGGTTCAGAGACCTGTTTGGAATAGTACACAGAGAAGTCCTCCCTTAGGGACTCAGAAGCAACCAGGGATACAGAACACACAGGAACCACCGTGAGGGTACACACCATTCCAGGGATGGCCCAAACCACAAACAGGGCAAGACTCCCCCTCAGCCAAGGCCCCAAGGGCTGGGGGAACTGGGACGAGGCCCTGGCAGGGGGAAGAGAGCTCCTGCAGCAGTACTGAGGTTTCATGGGAATTTACTTCTTCTTCCTCTCCTGGGAACAGCGAGGGCAGAACCTGTTAGGAAAGAAAAGCACAAAACCAACATTGAGGGCCTGACACAAATCTCAAACATAGGGTCCAAGAAGACCTTTTCTGAGGTCTCCAGTGAAGGCTTAATTCAGTATTTCATTTTTAAGAGTTCATCTAAGTGTACACTCCCATCTGCCACCCATGACCTCCCCTTTCCAAAGGCCAATGGGCCCTCCAGGTTGCTTATTCACTCACCATTTTCCTCTTGGTTTTGTTGTCAGACCCACACAGGCAAAATGAAACCATTCAATGGAACACTGTTGGGATAGAGAGCGGTCAATTAAAGAGCAGTTTTCTTTTGAAATCATTGCTTTTGGGCTACTGGAGTTTCCCCAACATCTGATCACAAACTTCTAAATCTCTAGCAGCAATCAGGGAATGAAGACTCACACCCAACCTACACACTGTTAGTAAGGAGGACGCCCCTTCTCCCTTGCTAAATTTAGGTGCGAGAAAACATTTCAAGGAAAACTCTGAAGAAAAAGGCACTTAACAGGTCATGACAAGCCATGACTCTGCCCTTCCAAACTCCCTGAGGTAAGCCCTCTCCTTGTCACTCCTTGCTGTATCAGGCCCCACCCAAGCAAGACAAGACTTTCCATCCAAAACTCTTCTCCCCTCTCTCTTCTACCCCATTTCCATCAGGTGCAGGCTCTTACATCTGGGTTGTCACAGCCAATCATCTCCCCATAGGAGACCTGGTGGCAGAGGCAGTAAGTAGGCTCATTGGGGTCCACAGGCATATCCAGTACATCTGAAGGGTGCACATTTCCAAAGGTGACTGAAGGCATCCCATACTCTGTGCTACTGCAGGACAGGAATAAAGTAGGTCAGCAAAATAACGGGCTCCGAGTCCCTTCATGTCTCCCAAGACAATGCCCTTGTTTGCCTCACAGACACTTATTTAAGAACATACACTCAACTCCAGTGAAGTGACCTGCTTTCCCCTTTAACCCACACTCCTCTGAAAGAATGAAGAAGATTTTACCTTCCTCTTGCTTTCCAAGCAGGGACAGCAGACACAGCGTTCTAGTCTGAGTGGGGATCAGCTATCCTCCTCAGGCTACTCTTTCCTCTGTCTGATTTCTAGTGCTGCTCCTCATTCCCACAAGTCTCTTAAAACACTTACGTGCGGACAAGCTTCAATTTCTTCTGGGCAGTTTTTGGTGCTTCCTCATCAGAGTTCTTCCCTTTAGAACGAGCACGGGCAGCTTTTTTCTCTTTCTGGGCTCGGCCCTCTGATAAGAAGAGAAAAAGGTGTTGCATCTGTCATCCCCTCAAAATAGACACCTGACAGTGACAACCTCTCCAGCACTAAAATACACTCCTACTTTGGAATGTATATTGGCTTTGGGCCGTGCACCCCATCTTAATTTTATCTAGTGGCCTTGAATATGCTCACACAAGAAGAGTCCAGGTCACCATCTTTTTACCTGTCCTTCAGATTCCAGCGCAACAGTCTTTGATCTGTACCACTCCAGTGCCTGCCTTCATCCCCACCACTTCCATAGTCACTCAGCTGCCTCCTGTATCAATCTGCAGCCCAGTGGTGGTACTCACTCTTCTTGCCCTTGCTGGAAGAACTGTCATAGTCACTCGACTCTATCTGCTTCTCCTTCAGGTCTGCTTCGAAGCGAGCGAGGTCTGTGTCCAGCCGACGGATGTGCTTATCAACCTGCAAAGACAACGGTGACCAGGAGTCACCACAGGACAGAGCCCAGGAGGGCAAAGGGGAGGGGGCTTGCACTGAAGAACTGAGAAGCAAGAGTGGGAGAGCTTAAAAATGAGAGATTCCAAGACCGGGGGCTTTAGTTTGCACTTTCACATGGCAAGCATTAGACACTTCCCTTCATACCATCTCGTAGGTCTGCATAGCCAGCTGAACCTTGTCGTCCCCAAACTCCTTGCACTTCCCATAGGCCTCCTGAATTTGCTTGAGAAGCCCCAGTTTTTCCTCTGAAGATAAAGTCCGTGCATTGCTGATATACTCTGTGGCCAACTTATCGATCTCTGCCTTGAGGTCTGAAACAAGTTTACCATTAAATACATAAATACACACACACACACACACACACACACTCTAGTGCCCTCCATTAAGAGAGACTGAATGACTGCAGCAGCTCTAGGCTTTCTCCCCTGCCCAGAGATCCCCGTGATAAAGACAAAGCCAAGCAGAGCTGGTCAAGCCGCATACTTCTTGTCTTGGCAACAAAAACATGTCTGATCCTCACCTTCTGTCCTCTGATCCAGATCTCGCATGAGCTGGAAGTTTCTCTGCAATTCAAATGGCAGGTTCTCAATACCTGCAGGGAACAGAGAATATCAGAGAATATCAGAAATCAGGTTCCTGTTCATGATGCCAAGGCAGGAACAAAGCTCACCAATAACAACACATACACCCCTCTAATGATGTCCCTGGTGCACATCAGCCAGCTTCCATTTGTTGTCAGCTCCGAAGGAGACAGACTATAAAAATGCAATATAATTAATCTGGGAGCATAGTTCCAGAATACATATTAGTTAGCAGAAAGCTGCTGTCATGCAGAAAGGTCCACATTAGGAGAGAAGAAACCCAAAATTTGTAATGAGTGTCAGTCATTATAATACAATGTATCCATCCAGTTAAAGCCACTCAGTAATGAAAACAATCGTGCAACATCTGGTAAATAATGCCATTGCGTTATTCCTACACAAGGATGTAAAAATGAAAGTCAATCAAATGCTAATGCACTGAAAAGTGAGTCTGCCTTAGTGCATCCATTTTGTGTATGGGGGACAGTAGCAGCTGTGGGCAGAGCCAAAGAGCAGGTCTGAGATGGGGGGACGTCAGTCTCATCCCCCTGTGACGTGTTCCTTGTGCCTCCTGCACCGTCACCCCAGTGTGCTCTGTCCAACACCTGGGAGGATGCCACACATCATGAATAATAAACGTTTGTAGGGCTCGGAGTGAGCAATGTGAAGTTGATAGTCAATTAATTTTCAATGCGCTATGCCACTCACCCCCTAGGCATCACCAGATGCTCCACTGGAAAGGCTGATAAAAACAATTCTCATTTTTCCATGCTTGTCTAATCAAAATGAGATCTAGTGTTACTGCACTAACCTGAAATGCAAGCTTGATTATTGTCACCGTTATACCTAATTAAAAAAAATCTCTCTTACAGGTTAAAAAAAGAAAAAAGGTGGTGGGAAAAGCTCTTCAGAAACACCACATAAGAATGTCTGCTTTCTGAGTGCAACTGAAGGTGTGTCTGGCCATCACCAAAGCTGCCCAATACATCAGCCTGGGCAGCAGTCTCTATTTTCATCGCACATATTTCTACAGCAACAAATGCTTTTTCAATTCCCTGAAAAGCAACCAGCTGGCTGGGAAAGTCTGCATGCAAGAGGAAGGTTTTAACAAGTACTACACACAGGCCGTGAAATTAATTCCTATAAGAAGCAAACCCAACTCTGTGCCTCGCTGAGCACAGAAGCTGTTCCTTTTGCTGACTTTTTTTGCACAAACAGAATATAGTGAGTTACAGACAGAACCCTTGTAAGTAATGAAGCTGCTGCTTCACCAGATTTCTGTTGCTGCCTATAATTTAGTTACCTGAGAAATGCTCAGATGGCAGGTGTCCTTAAGTACTCAGACACATAATCCACAGCACATACACATCACCCCTCTGCATTCAAGGACAGTCAACAGTGCAAATTCAAATTCTTAAAAAATTACCCAGCAGCAAAATTACGCGCCTGCACATTCCTGAGTTTGATGCTTCCATGTCTGTTCAGCATGAGGGATTTCACACAAGGTTTAAGCAGCCAACTACCAGATTACACCCCTACAACTCGGAAAAGCACCTCAGAAGACAACAGGGACACAATGGTGAAAATTATTATTGCTTACAGAGGGAGCTCATGGCAGAGATGAAATCCAGCTTGAGATTCTCAAAACCATACGTTTTTCCTTCCTGCAATCCCCAGATTCATCAACTCTAGACCTTTCAATTTATAGAGCAAATGAAACATGGGTCATACTGCAGGCCACTGCCTTTCATTCCTCTCCAAAGCATTCCCTGCAGAAGACAAGACAGGTACCCTCTAGAGGAAAACAGTATCTGTTCGGGCACTGCACACAATATGTTGAATTTATATTGAGTTTATTAATCCTGAAGATCACAGCTTCCAAATTGTGGACTCTGTGGTTTTTAAAAAAGATTAATGTAATTTCTTTTTCTCTTCTGAAAAAGGACACGTTGGTAAAAACACACATTCCACCAGGTACTGTCAGTTTTCCCTTGGCAGGGCTAGAAACCTTTAGGTAGAGCAAGAACCTGAGCCAGCACAGAAGCCAGCAGGATGGTGTTCTGTGGGCAGAACAGCCCCACATGAGCTTACAATCACGTTTCACAGTGATGTTTTTGCAGCAGGAGAAACTCAAGCAGGAGTTTGTTTCTGCTACAGAACCTGAAAGGGACTGTGCTCTAGTTTTTACAGCTGTCCCTGCAAAAATCTGCCACCACCTCTAACGCCAGCACATGCCCTCGACTGGACACTGTCTTCCCTCTGCCTCCCGTGTCACTCACACTTCAGAGACCCTCTCTGCCCAGTGCCTGCTCCCAGGACAGAGGCTCCCCTGCCCTGTCCCCTGCCTCCAGGTGTGCAGAGCTCTCTGCAGTGGGGAAGAGCTGCCACCTGGCTCTGGCTGGGCAGCTGCTCAGCACAGGCACCACCATTTACCAGCTGAGCACTCAGGAGCCGTGACCTTCCAGAGCTGTGATCTTCAGAGGCTCATTAGCTGGGAGGCTTCCACAGGGACTGAGGAGACAAACCTCTGTCATTTGAATTCCTTCCCTGCTAAAAGCAGCAACATGATCTCCTAAAACCCCAGCAAAACGTTTCACTCTGCAAATCTATTACCGGACCAGCGCTCTGCAACTGCTTCGTCAATAAACTGGGAGAAAATGAAACAAGTGACAGTTCAGTGACTTTATAATCAGAACTGTTACAAAGATACTTTATCTGTTCAATTGAAAGTGGAGGGAAGCTGAGCACATCATTACAAATTATGATCCAGAGAGAGTCTGGCAATATCAAAAAGCATAACAAGATAAAGCTGCAGCCAAGCAAGTTTTAACTGAGTGACAAACTATGTGTATGGTACATAGCTTAATCTAGCTAGGGGCATGTTTTCTACTATCTGCAGCCTAACTCCAAAGCTCATGTGTAGCCTTACACAGAAGTTGTTCTCTGCATCACAGAATTTATCACAGGGGTCAGAACACTTGCTGAAATTGCTTGACCTGTGCTGTGTTGGGTATCAGATAACCTCATCCTAACAGGCCCACTAAAAAAAAAAGCAAAAAGATAAATCTAAAATTTAAGTTTCTATTTCCTCATTCCTACCAACACAACACACTTTTCCTCAGGATTTCTAAAAGCACCCATTTATGTAGTCTCACTTCTTCCTGAATTTGCCCTTTTGTCCTTTACAATTCCTCTGTTCTTTCACCTTATAATAAGACTCAAAAAATTATATAGTATTTAGTCATGATATCACAAAATACCCAAATAATTCTCAGATTCTGAAACTGGTAATTGTAAAGAAAAGTCACCCTAGAGGCATCTTTGATCACTAGAGAAGAGGGCAGTGAAGTACACTCCCTCTGTTTTTGATACACAACAGAGACAAAAATAAGGAATAGCGAGGGCCTCTTTCCACACAAATGGCAGAGCAGAGAGAGAGGAAGAGGAGGATGGTGAAAACTATACAGGAAAATAAGTGCTAGCAAGGCCAGCAGCCTGGCCCAAGGCGTGGACTGGCATTAATGCAGCTGTGTCACAGAATCACAGGATGAGTTAGGTTGGAAGGGACCACCGTGGGTCCCCTGGTCCCACCTCCCTGCCCAAGCAGGGTCAGCCCAGAGCACAGGGCACAGGGCTGTGTCCACACAGTTCAAGGAGTCTCCAGTGAGGGAGACTCCACAACTCCTTTAGGCAACCTCTTCAAGTGGGTGGTCACCTGTGTAGTAAAGTTCTTCCTCATATTCAGGTGGAACTTCCTGTGCATCATTTTCTTCTCATTGCTCAGCATCACCAAGGAGAGCCTGAATCCTTTCCCTTGACACTGTCTTTGCACCTACAGACACTGATGAGGTCCCTTCTCAGTTGTCTCTTCTCGAGGCTGACAGCTCCCTCAGCCTTTCTTTGTAAAAGAAATGCTTCAGGTCCTTCATCACCTTTGCTGCCCTCCACTGGATCTGCTCCAGGATCTCCACGTCTCTCTTGCACTGCAGAGCCCAGAACCAGACACAGAATTCCAGATGTGGCCTCACTAGAGCTGAGTAGAGGGGCAGGATCATCTCCCTAGACCCACTGCAATGCTTTTCGGAATGCAACCACGTGCACAGACCCACAGAGAAGCCACGTGCAGCCCAACTGGTTCTTCTCACAGCACAATTACCCTGGAAATCATTCGTGTAGGTCTCTCTATGAGTTTTTCTCACCTCTTCCTTTTCTTACCTTGTTTTCATTTCTGATCACAAGCTAAAGTCTCTCTACCTCCCTTCATCTTTCCTCAATTCTTATCCCTTCACTCCCCCTATTCCTCTTTTGTTCTCCTTTTTCCTTGTCACGCCTTCTCCCATTCACTCTTCCACAGGCATCCATTACCCTTTGGTCTTCTCCCTGAAGAGACACACACTCTCCCTCCACAAACCAGAACACAACACCGCTCTCTTCCCTCTCCAGTAATCACTACTTTATTTACTTCTTTTTAGAAACACGTGTGGGGTGTCAGGTGCAGGCAACTGATATTTAAACTTCACCTGCTTAACTCAGATGTTAACTCTGACACACACATGCAGAGAACAAGCCTACACAGCTCGGTAACTTCAGCTGTGCCTCGATCCCACGCAGCACGTCTTGGCTGTGCCCAACAATGGGTTGGGACTGCCCAAATTCCTGAAAGCAGATCAACAGCACCGGGGACCACACAAACACACGGTGCCTTTCCAGGGACACCTGTTCCCCCACCGTGTCTAGATGCACATTTAAATGTATTAAAGACCAAGAAGATACATTTTGAAACACAACCACGGTTGTTTTATTGAACTGTATAGATTGTAGCAAACACTTCACACACCACATTGCCGAAGGTAATGCAAGGGTTTCTGCTTGTGCCAGGGACTGCCACAATGAGAGGGTAAGTCCTTTGCCCCCAAGGTAGGAAAGGGGCTGGGATTTGGTGAGGGAAGCACATCAGACTTGTTGGTACTCCACGATTTTCATGATCTTGTAGCATTTGAAGCACCCTGCAGGAAACTGCTCACAGCAATTCTCAGGAGCTTCCTTGCTTCCTCATTAGGGGGCAGGATGTCTTGTACATCCCTCCTTTCAGAGAGTATAACCCTTTTAAGTTAATGCTTCTACTCTGTCCTGTGTTCTCAAGTAATTAATCATCTTCTTACCAGTTTATTGAAATTGCAGCATGAGCATAATAAATACCTTTGCCTCTCTTCACACCTGGCCCAGCCCTGCTGCAGCACACATCCCATCCTCACAACATCTCAGAAAGGGATAGGACTGCCTACATTTTTACAAAGGGGGTGCACAGTACACTGATTCAGCCACAGGCACTCGGGAAACCTGTATCCATGTAGTCCATCCCAAGCTCTGGGCCAGTGCACTGCACACTTGTCCTCCCAAGCACATCTCCTTCAGGCACTGTCTCTTTCAAAGAAACAGGGACCAGTCAGCAAGGACAGCCAATGCAACAGCTGCAGAGACCAAACACCCTCCTCAAAGTGTGGACCCTTCTCTTGGGGAGGGAGGGCTCTTTCTGTTATTTTTTTATTACGTTACCTCGATGCCACAGCTTCCACAGCCAAACTAACAGGCAATGCTGTTAAGTCTCAGAAAAGGCATCTCTGCCACATTAAAGATCAACCTTCGTTTCTGAAGCTTGCAGGGCTTGGAAGACTGATACAAGAAATGAAACTTGCAACACTCCCGGCATTTCCAGGCTGTCACAGACCTCCAGAGGCACCAAAAGACATCCCAGGGCTGTTTTCCAAAACCATCACATCAGATTTGCAGTTGGGCAAGAGAAGAAATGCAGAGAAAAGTCAGTATGCTTTGCCATGTAAAGCCACCTTGTATCAGCTCTGATAAAAATACCAGTGAACAACAAAATCATTTCTAAATGAACTGGTCATTAAATGTATCAGCTTAGTGTGGGCTGTGCCAGTAGCTTTCACACAGAAACAAATGATGCCTATGAATCACCAAATTCTCTCCCCTGCATGAGATCTTTTGTAATTTTCCACAGATTGAGTGTGCTGCACCACAGATGCAAGTGATCTGAAGTCTCAGGAAGGTGAAAGGCATCTGTCACCACAGTAAAACAGCATCAAATACACAGGGACAACTCACTAAGAGAGCTGCACTTCTGAAGTGTGAGGAGAGAAACTTCAGAGGCAGGGACGGGGGGTATGGCTGCACACTGCACTGGGGAGGAGATAAGAATAAAGGAGGGAAAGCAAGGGATAGGAGAACTGCTGGAGGGAATTTGGAACACATACAGGTCTGGGAAGGAATCAAGGGCTCGCCCGCAGCAATTTCCGACGTCACACCCATGTCCTCTAAGAGCATTAAGATGATGATACACATCTGATGAAGATAAATTGAGGAAAATCCAGACAGATGCAGCTCTTCCAAAGAATAATCCTATTTTCCTGGGTTAGCTAATGTTATCAAGGAACAAAAGGACATTCCCATGTCAGTGGTAGGAGAAAGATGATGATTTCCACGGGGTGTGTGCTGCTTCTGTTGCTCTGTGTTTGTGTTGGCTTCAGTTTCCTAGCACTGACAAGCCCTGAACTGGGGCACCTCTGTACCTACTGACACGTGCAACTAGAAGGAGCAAAGGAAACTCGATGCCTCCCTGACCAGTGTAAAAAAGGAGACAAACACAAAGTAAAACGACCACCTGAAGTTGCTGGCTGAGGTCTCCTCGTCCCAGCCTGTTGTCTCTATAACCCTCTCCACTGGGGCAGGTGTGTCCTACTGCCTGCTCCTGGAGCAGGTCCTGCCTGCTGGCACCCAACACAATGGAATTAACATCAAGCAGCCAGGCCAGGGATATCCTTCTGCCCCTCAAGCTCACCAAGGCTACCTGCCCTCTGCTGATGACTCTCCCAGTGTTTTTAGGTTCTAACTTAGATGAAAGGCTGTCGGGCTTTAGTTTCTCAGAGGTTTGAGATGGGGGAAGATGGAAGCACTTTTTGTTGTTGTGAAGAGGTCCCTGCCTCGGTTCTGTTGCCACAGAAGACACATTCCTGTGTTGTCACTAAGTATTCCTTATTCTGGCACCCACTAGGTGGGTAAACCGGGAAACACCAACAGAAAATACACCTGGTTGCACAGCAGTTCCTCTGCTATAAAGACAGTCCTTACACTCGTGGCACATTCAGATACAAACAGAGACTTGCAGAAAATTACTGGGACTGTTTTCCGAGTACCTGTGTGCTTCAAGGATGTCTCTCACAGAGGAGCTCTGCAATCCTCTCTAAAATTCCAAACACTAGTAAAGCTCAGGGTTTGCACCTCATCTTCTGGAAAATCTGTGTTAGTCACATTATCCCCTTCTGCCCCTGAAAGCCTCCACTACAGCACTTCTAACCCAGTACAAGAGCCAATACTGAGCACAGTAACTCTGAGTAAGCACAAACTCCTCTAATAAGTCTTCATGTGCATTCAATCTTTTAATTGCAAAACACTGTTTTCTTCCTTCCTCCTCCCTTCCTTTCTACATCTCTAACTCCTTTGGACCCATAGATTTTCCATTACTAAAGCTGCACTGTTTTACCAGCCTGAGGGAAAGCACTTTATTATCTTGCTTTCTCCCCTCAGAACCAGGCACAAAATGGTTTAGAGACCAGGAGGATGACAGTATGTGGAGAGATGGGAATCTTGTTATGTCTAAATTCAGCCGCTGGAGAAAAACACTCAGCAAGCAGAGAGCTGGAACAAGACACATTCCTGTTCTCCCCTTGCCTGAATCCTTTGGCTCAGTGTAGTCACTGAAGGGACAGCCTCAGAAATCAGGATGAAGGAACGAAGGTGATCAGACCAGACAAGATACAGAGTTCCTCTGTCAGGATGTTCAGCACAGAAGGAATGTGCCTATTTTTCTGCTGCAAAAACATCTTCCACGAGCACAACAGACAGAGCTGCTTTGTAATTAACAGCTCAGAGCAAAGGCAAGGGCATGTCTAATCTTGGGTCTAAACCCAGGTTCAAATTACAGCAAACACTTGAAAGCTACTGAAACACCAGACCCAAGAACCTGCCAGACACCTTTTGCTGCAAGAACTTTCATACCTTGGCTATTCCACAAAAATGTCATGGAAAACAACCTTAGATGTCCAACCTAGTGGACTCAAAACACAGGAACTGAAGCAACTGAGGCTGTAAAGCACAGCCCTGTCAGACTCTGCTGGTGCATTTTAACATGTAGTTTTTAACTGCCAAACCACAGGAGGTTCCACACAAGGTGTTCCTCGTTCCCAGTGACTGAGCAGCGAATCAAAGTTTTGTTTTATCCTCTTTGCTCAACGCAGTCACACACACAGGGCCCAGAGCTCAATCTGAACACTGACCTGGTAATCAGCTTTTCAAGGTGCTCATTCTGGCGACACCCAAATGCTTTCACAATGCTTCCCTCGACAACAGAATGGAGGCCAAGGGATTTACTGAGGCAAAGAGATTAAAGTCAAGAGGGCCAGCTAATTACAGTCTTGCCTCTTGAATAGGCCGACTTCTCAAGAGTTATCTGCTCAGAGCAGACCTCAGCTGAGCAGTGAGCATTCCGTGCATCTGCTCCTCTGACTGCAAATTCTCACTCCTAATTTGAGGGAAGCACAGTCCAA
>VXBA01003615.1:368868-398029 GCA_013399895.1 Serilophus lunatus | reverse complement strand
CCCCCGCCCCCCTCCACTCCGGGAGCGGCGCTGCCCGGCCGCTGAAGCCACTTCCGCCCGCCCCGCCGGGCGCTTCCGCCCCGCGGCTCTTGTCGCCGCCGCCGCCGCCGCCGCCGCCATTTCGGGGCGGCCGTGGGCGGGTCCCGCCGGAGGGAGCGGGCGGGGAGGGGGGAGGAGACCGGGGGCGCGGAGCGTCGCTCCTGCGGGAGGGAAGGCCGAGGGAGCCGCGGCTGTCCAGCCTCGAGAAGAGGCGACAGAGGGGGCGCCTCGTCACTGTGTGTTAATGCCTAAGGGGGTGGATCGCGGCTCGGTTCTCGGTGGTGCCGAGCATTAGGAGAGGAGGCAGCGGGCAGGAAACTGATGCACAGCACGAACATGAGGAATTGTTGTACCGCGCGGGCGAGCAAGCCCTGGATCGGGTTGCCCAGAGGGGTTGTGGAGCCTCCCCCACTGGAGATGCCTTGAGGGGTGTGGCACAGCCCTGTGCCCGCCGTGTGCGCCGGGGTGACCAGGTGTCCCACTGCGGTCCCTTCTGACCGTACCCGCTCTGCGGCTCGAGCGAGGAAGTGCCGTGGGCTTCGGTCTTCACCACGTAATTCAGCGGAGATGAGCAGCTGCTGCCGTGTCTCGGCTGTGACAGGACTGCGGTACAGCGCGGCACAGCTAACAAACTGACAAAGCGATGGAATCAAGACCGCGCTCTCTTTCCCTTCCTCTTGCCAGACCCGCTCTAGTGACCACACACCACGAGGCACCCCTGTGTAAGAGGTCTTCATGCCACGGAGTTCAGGAGCTTCCCGGGCTGCCCTTCGCCACATTCCCGGTGTGGCATTGTGCTCGGTTGAGGGCGAGGTCACACATGATTATGAAGGAACTGAGACAATTGGCTTACTTGTTTCGATCCTTAGGGTCTAGGGTTTGGAGAGGTGTTACTTTAGCATCCTATACAGTTGAGGAGGGACTGGGTTTGCTTGGCAAATGCTACATTTTATCCACTTCCTCCTGCATACTCAAGTACACTGTTCTGGCCACGAGAAGTGACAAGATTTGGTTTTTCCCTCTTTCCTCCCAAAGATCTTACAAGACACCATGCCTTTATTTATATGGATATATTGGGATTAAGTATTTCAGCAGCTTGGACTGTAAGACTGAGGAACTGTTATATAAATGAATTGCAGCTGTTTGAACTATCGACCCTTTTGCTGTTAAAGTATTTTGTTAATTCAAAGATCCTCTGTGTTCTGAAGATGGTGTTTTCCATTCCTATTCCTACAGTCTTTTAAGTTATTTATGACATATTTTAATTATTCAAAACACATTTCTCAGTCTTTTCAGTTCCCATATGAAGCAGCTGGCATCAGTTAGCTGAACATTATTGTTAAGCCTCACTTTAAAGTACTTCAAGATTCTTGTGTAAATTGCCTTACACTCTTCATTAAGGGGAAGAATGTGGCTGTAACATTAAAAAAAAAGTCTGCTCCCTATACCATGTCACAGTACTAAACCAGAATCTCTCAAATGCATCCTTGTTGGGGCTACCAGGGTGAATGGAGTTGATGTTAAGAATTAGACATTCTTACACATCACTAATTTCGTTGAGACCGCCTGGGAATCCCATCTTATCCTCCAAGCCAAGGCTGGGAATATGTCAAAGTACTAGACCACTGAAATGGAGAGACAAGCTCCCTCTGGACTTCTTGCCACTGCAGATACAAATGACAGGAAAAAGAGATACTTGCCTAAATGGTAAATCTTAGTAAAGTGCACAAATGTCTTCATGAACTACCAGTGTGAAGCTGGAGAACAAAGAGAGGCAGTTCTGTGTACCTGTGTGGCCTCATGGCAGTAAAACTCTACCAACCCAGCAGAAACCAGTTTCTGAGCTCTGAATCTGGAAAATCTGCTATTTTTGCTTTCTTTAGAAAGTCAAAGCACAGAAAAGTGCATTGCTCAAGGTTCCAGGAGCATCCTCGCCCACACGGGGAGTGTTACTACAGTAGTTACTTAGTGAGAGGAGTAGTTTTTTAGAGAAAGCACTTGGGCAAGTGAAAGTCCTGGCAAGGGCACAGATGGTTTTACAGGAAGGTGGTTCCCCATCTGAAACGTGCTCGAGGTCTGTGACCATTTCCCTCGAACCCTCCCTCACCCAGCCTCAGTAACTGCTGTAGTAACAGAGCTCCGATGGTTCTCACACTCCTCCCCCTTGGCCCAGAGGCTGCTACTACAGTTACATCCCGTGGTTCAGCCCGTGGGCAGCTCCTGGCTGGAGGGCCTGTGGGGTGGGAGCAGCGCGAGGCCTACGCACCTCACACGGGAAGCTGCACGGCCTACGGAAGCAGTCTGCGGGAGTGGTTCTCAACCTTTATTGATCTACAGATGCCTCTGTGTTTTCCCTTGGAAATGTAAACATCTGCACATCAAATTCAAGCCTCCAGCTTTTCAGTTACCGTAGAGACCTCTTAAATGTTGTCCAAGGACTATGAGGTGAAGGCCAGTGCTTGAGAAGGATCTTTATGCATAACCCAGCAGGAGGACCTACAGCTTCACACTCTTGTTTGGTTCCCTTTATGCTGCAGAGGTACACTCAGCTTTTGTCACTCTTTAACCTTCGCAGTTCAGAGGTCCCTGCGCTGCATTTCCTGTCTTCAGGAAACACTGGATGTGCCCACACTTCATTCTCACACACAGCGAACAATTGATCTGCAGCACTTGCCCACAAGGTGGTTAATCAGCTTTACACATGAAAGAGGATGCCAAAGGCCACAAATTATAGCTGTGTCCACGTTCCAAAAACATATCCTAATTCAGTAGCAAAACTAGGCATAGACTCTAGTTCTTTGGTGTCACGATTTCTTTTCTTGCCGGTTATTTTCCATTCATTACACAGACACTACATGAAATAGAAATGTTTGTTGGACCAAGTTACTACATCTCTCTAGTACTTTGGTGTTCTACTATACAGAAACAAGAAACCATGCACACAAATTTAATCTGTTGTACCTGAAATGACGATTGAACAGGTACCTATGTTGTAGTTAAGGAAGTGTACAGAGCAATTTCATTCTATGTTCTGAAACTGCACTAGTAAACTTGGGCAGCTTTCAGGTACATTACCTGCAAAATATTAGAAGAAAATCCTAAACATGATATATATCCTTTAGTTGATATAAAGATGATAAAATAATCAATAAAAATATAGAAGACAGGTAGAATCTCATAATTATATTCTATATCAGGAAGAAAGTTGGATGACGTAGACACATCTGTGAGGTAATGAAATATTACCTATTGCCAATGAGATTCAGGAAGATGTTTAGTTCTACCCATTAAATAAAACATCCTAAAAGTTGCATAGCTAGAAACTGACAATCAGTAATTTGAAAAGAACTATCTGGCAAGCAGATGGAAGCAATGGGCTTTCTTTTCCAATAAACTTTGAAGCTCTGAATGTGTTCCAGAAGACCAGCAAATACTTTTAAAGTCTTTCAAAAGCAAATGGGCTCATCCAGGTTGCTGTAAGGCAGTTAACCTAACACTGATCTGGCAAAATCACAGTGTAATTGATAGGGGTTGCACTCGGCTAAGAAAAGAAGCACAATGCTGTTTGTTTTCATTTAAAGATCTCATTAAAAGAATTAAGACATCCTTGTATGGCATTGTAAGTTTGGTGGCTCAAGTTAACCATCTAGGTCTAATGTAGCAACACTTCAACTGAACACTCCACAGGCCTGGTCACTGAAAGGCAGCAGATAAGATCTACAGGATGGAGCCAAGCCTTACTGTGAGACACCTCAACCAGCTCAATTTCATTTCGCTGTTTGGAAAGATGAGTGCAGTGACTTGGCCATGGTCTGAAATTCATTACAGAAGAAAGACTTCTTATAGCAGAAGACTTTAATATACTAAACAAAGGCATAACAAGATCCTACCGATTTAAAAAAAAAGTAAAACAGAATGGCAGTTTTAATGGCAGTGATAACCAACAAAGAAATCTAGTAAGGGACATGGTTGATAAACCATAAGGTTTTTTAAATTATGAAAGCCTTAAATCTCTCTTGAAGATTTAACTGAATTATAGACCAGCAATACCATCATTAGTCACAGCTGAGATTCAGTTACTGTTTGTGGGTGACTTTTCTAAATGATTTCCAGCCTACATCATGTTTCCTTTTAAAGCGATGACAATTTGTAAAGTCCAGCTAAGAACAGACAATCAGTTCAGAAAATGACAAGAAGAAAAAGTGCTACTGCCTGCCAGCAAAGATGCAAGATGCAACCCAGTACAGAAATCCAGAGACATTGTCAAGTCTTCTTGGATACAGACATACAGAAACAAATGGATTGGCATCACAATGAAAATGCAGGGTCCAAGAATTCAGGGGTGCTGAAGAGGAAGGACCATGGGATCTTGTTAAGAGAATCTTGCACTTGTGAGTGGGAGGTAAATAATAGAACTGCTGTTGACTTGAGTGCACAAAGCTGAAAAGCTGAAGACTGCAGAAACTCAACAGGGTTTGTCTCAACAGGGAAGAATTTTGTGGAAGTTGTTAGATTTGTGTCGGCAGCAACTGTCTTTCTAAACCACCTGAAGCACTTTGAATATGTTAAACAGCCTTGGGAATCCAAAGAGGAAGACCTAATCCAAACTCAAATTAAGTGAGAAAGGTAATGACAGTGAGGTATCTTCAATTATTTCCACATCAGCAACAGGACTCTGGGTAAACAGGGAAGTAAAAAAAGAGGCCTGGAATAAAGTGGCGTATCTGAAACTCAGTGGGAAAGTCCCATAGTAAGAAATAATTAAGTTTCTTCCTGGGTAACAGTAAAAGCTATAGGTACAGCAGCAAGCTGCACAAACACAGGGAATAATACCTTTGAAATGACTGGTAACACAGGAATTGTACAGCCTTAAATACATATGGATCTCCATGCTAGGTAGCAGATTCCAAGAAGGGGAAAGATAGCAGACATTAGAAAACACATCAAACCAGGGATGTGATTTCAAGCACCTTTAACATACAAAATGAAAAACCACTGCAAGGAATTTTAACTTGTGAGTCATTCCCCAGGGAATTCAACCACTTGGCAAAGTAGTATTCCAAATTTCAAAACCATCCCAACTTAATAGAAGACACTGCACCCAAACCAAGTCAGTTTTTCAGACTTCAAGATGACACATACAAGGTAATAAAAATTGAGTGAAACTGGCAGTTTTGTCCTGTTCATATGGAATATGGACATGCAGAGGAGAGCCACAAGTAGTAATAAAACCTGTGCCGAGTCTGTGCTAACTTCCAAGCTGAGCAAAACTATAAACTGAGTTGTCCATGAGAAAACAAAAGAAATAAGGCAGAGAAATGTGAATTAAACTCTCCTGTGTGGAAAATCTATTATTATCCAAAAAAGACCTAATTCCACAATGAAAAAGAGGAAACCTTTTGGTAAAAGCTCATCCTGGGTTCACTGAGAAAGGCTGTGAGCAAGAAGCAGTTTAAAGAAAATCAAATTGAAACACAACAGATGGAAAAGGTGAAGGCTAGACAGCAACTGACACAAACTAGACATTATAAAATAAGGAAAACTTTGTGGTAATAGGAAAGGGATTTTTTCCTCTTTCCTTTCTTTCAGTAAAAAATAAACCAAAGAAATCTTACTAATAGTACTGATCCACACTAGATAAAAATGGTGAAAATGCTAGTGACACAGAATAAGGTAAACCAGTCAATGAATACTTCCAATTCCACATAAAGGAACAGGTTGTAGCAGTCATATGAAAACAGCAAATTCTATCCAGTACCTTGGTATCAGAGGAGGAGATGAAGACAGTGTCTACAAGGGATGTATATTTTGAAGTCAGCAAAGAAACAGGAGTCCTAAAAGAGTTCACTAACAAGCTCTCTAGCCCATTGATTCTGATTTTAATTAAACTTGGGATATTAGAGAAATACCTTAAGACACTCACGACAGTAGTCCCAGAAGGCAAATGAAATGAATGACTCAATGTTAAAATTAGGGAAAAACTGTTGAGATGAAGAATTAGTGAATGAAAAATAAATAAAACCTATAACCCAACGGTTTTATGAAATAATGATTTTGTAGTAAAATAAGAAAAAAGCCAAACCCTAAATTCATTCTTAGATGACATCATTATACATTTGGTTTAACAAAGGGGACTGCATAGGTGCAACATACTTAAATTTTTATAAGGCATTGACCTAGCACCATAAGTCAGAAAGATTTACTGTACATAATCACATACTAAGAGGATTAAGAAATGCCTAGCCTGCAAGTCTCAAAAACAAGCTAATAAAAAGTTGCACTCAATGATGCTTTTCAAGTTAGTGTAGGTCAGATGCAATGCAGCATTTCAACCTGGATCTGAAAGTAAAAAATAACAACTGATACAGTTTGTGGGAGACAGAACGGGGAAAGCAGCGAGTAACCTGGTCCATCAGTCAGCCAGGTCCATTCACGCAAACTGGACTTGGACACAGCCTCACGTGAGGCATCTAGGAAAGAACTCAGACCATACCTGTGGAAAGAGGGAAACACTATCATGGAAAACCAAGACTTCAGATGAGCAGGGGGTCACACCAGACAAGGAACCAATGTGAGCTCCTGTATAATGCTGTGAGAACTGGGCAAACACGATCCTCTGAAGACTTAAGGCAAAGGGACTTTTGTCCATGGCACTGGGGCTTCAACACTCGATTCCAAAAGGAACATTTTTATAAGATACTGAAAAATTTGACAAGACATAGAAAGAAAAGACAAGCATAATTAATGGGATGGAGGAAATCCCTTACAGCAGATTTACGGAGTTACATCTATTTAGCTTGTCAGAAAGTGGATTGAGAAGAGACATTAGTGTGTTTAAATACCAGTTGAGGGGAAAAAGCACCACTGTGCTCAGGCCCTCCGAATCAGTGGGATAGATGTATCCAGAACTAGTAACCAGAAGCCAAAGGAAGGAGAAATCTGGCTAAAATATGTAAACAGTGAGAACATGAAGCCCTTGGAGCAGGCTACCAACGGAAGGGATTCTGTGTCCCAGTGCCTCAAAAATCAAGCCAATGGATTTTGTCAACACATAGTCCAAATACATATTAGTTCTTGGTCCTCACTACAGGATAAATGGATTGAAATGCCACCTGTGAAATGCAGGAGTCAAATCAGACAGCTTCTTCTCACCTAGCTGCATCTACAAAACACTCCAACCATTTGCAGCCAACCCTGGCGACTATACGCAGACAAAAAGGTTTCTGCCACAGGCTCCACAGGTGCAGAGCTCCTCACTTTCCTTGTGCAAACTGCAAACTGCCCAAAGGCAGGGATGCGCTGCCCTCGCATCCGCCCGCACAGCCGCTCGGGACTCGCGGCAGCAAGATGCTCGTGCAGTGGTCTGGTGCAGGGGGAAGGAACACACGTCACAGGGGCAGGGTGCTCACAGCAGCACCTTCAAGGAGCCTTTTACACCAATTTATTTCTATACAGGGTGGTTAAAAAAAAAAATAAGAAGCCCCTATTGGTTGTTCATACAGAAGTCTGGGATTCTGTAGGCTTTTGGATGGGTGACTGATTTTAAAACCCAACATGCTTTTTCCTTTGCCTTCTCATTGTCTTCTGAGTCAGCCTCCATGATCCAAAGAAACTAACAAATGACACACAAGACTAGCAGTCATGTGGNAAAAAAAAAAGGGGGGGGGGGTGGAAGAAGAATTGAAGACGAAGAGAAAGGGAAAAACAAACAAAGATTGAAAATAAAAATTCGCCAGGATAATGCGTTTTATAAACACAGAGATAGAAACAGTTACAGCAAGGACAGAGCGGGCCAGGGGTGGGGAATAGATATTTATATATATATATATATATAAATTCAAGGGGCCTTCAGTTTATTCTTGTTGGCTCCCCCTTCTCATTAGATTGGTCTCTGTGGGGATCTTCATCCCCTTCTCTCCACTGTCCACCTTTTGGGGATTTTCTCCCATGACCAGGGTCCAGAAGAGGCCACCACTGCCGTGTGAGTCCAGCCCGTCTTGGCAAGAGGGAGCCTGGGAGAGCACTCTGGCAGAAGGTGAGCAGAAGCTAGCCTTTCCCTGCTTCCTGCCGGCTCCTTGAAAAGACTGGTCTACTCCTCCTCCTCCTCCTCCTCTTTCCCTTTGGGAAACTGGGGGCAGGACAGGTGTGTGTCAGAACTGCTGTCATTCCACCTTACAGGAAAGGGAGTAGAGAGAAGGGTGATGATTATTTTGGCAGTCTCTTACCCTCCCCTTAGTTGCTTTTTGGTTTGTTGTTGATGCCTGCAGGCTTTTCTGAGGAGATGGAGGGAAAAGCAGGGGGGAGAGGAGGAGGAGGAGTACAAGCTGCTAGGCTATCGTCCACAACAGGCAGGAAGAGCAATGAGCAGGAACCCACATTCCTACGGGGCCTTGGCCATCGTGCTGCTCAGCTGGGAGAGAGAGGCAGCAGCCAGTTCAGACAGACTCCTCTCTATTGCTCTCCACCAGGGGAGGAGAAAGAATGCAATACTCCACAGCCCTCGTGCAGTGTAGGCACCTGTCCGTCCCAGAGAACATGCCTCACCTCTCCCCTCTCCACTGGTCTCACCTTCCACTGGGGAGAAATTTCTCCCATCCAGTCCTTGGGGCAGGACAAGCAACCCCTCCTCCCAAACACAAGCAGGAGGGACAGGAATGGATATTTCTCTCTTAGACACTCAAGGCAATCCTCAAAGAACCCCATCCAGCTGGAAACCCTGCCACATTTTTCTGTGGCCTGCTGAAAACATGTGTCCAAGCCCCTGTATGTACAAGGGCCATCTCTCCATCCCATCCACCATGTGTGTCTCAACACACAACCCGCCTTCATACGCATCCTACAGTGAGAGAGAAGGCAAAATGGGGGCCTTTCTTTGGGTTTGAAAGAAGGGGCTCTTGCAAGAGGAAGTGATCCCAGCACAGGAAAGGGGCTCTTGCACAAGGAAGCATCCTCCTTACTACGCAGGCTGTTGCACAGAAGGAGCACCCCCTTGAGACAGGCTGTTGTTCAAGGGGCTGCCATGAACAGGGTTACACGGCCAAAAGAGGCTGTTGCAGGAGGACAGGCCGGAGACTGTTGCACAAGGAGGGGCGCTGCACAGGCGGTGCCCCTGGGCACAGACTATGCACAAGAGGCGTTCTGCTCCCTGGGTTGAGGTCTCTCTAGGAGCTGGAGAGGTGCTCCACTTGGATGGCGCTGGTGCTGACAGTGAGGCAGATGTCCTTGTGATGCTCTGAAGTCTTGTAAGGAGTCAGGTCAAAGGAGCACTGGGGGGGAGGGTTGGGTTGGTTAGTGTCTCCAGAAGGGCCCCCTGCTGCCCCCCCGCCTTGCGGCTGGAAGTGCTGCTGCTGCTGCGAGGCCTGGGCTTGTGCCTGAACCACCTGCTGCTGGGGGTCAGGGATGTTGTGTTTCCGCATGTGCTTCATCAGGTACGTCTCCTGCAATGGGAAGGAGAGTGTGAGAGGAGGGAATGACGCTGGCAAAAGGTAAGGCCAGCAGGGAGGGACATGACAGCTCGGGCGGCTGCCCCCATTGGATCTAGAGGAGATGCTCCCTGGGAAGCGTGTCCACTTCTGCCACACTCCTCAGGGCAGCGAGCACTCACCGAGGTGTAGGCCCGGCTGCAGATGGAGCAGGTGTAGACCTTGGCGTGTTTCACCGTGTGCGTAGCCAGGTGTACCTCCAACGAGGCAGCATCCGTGTACGCACGATGGCAGTTGTGGCACTTGAAAGGTTTGTCTTTGTTGTGCTGCCGTCTGTGGGACTGGAGGGCAGCAGCAGGGAGGAAAGAGAAAGCAAGCATGAGGAAGGAAGTGAGCATTGGTACTGGAGATGGCTTTACATCTGACACCAGTTTCCAGCCAGGCCCCAAGATCCCGAGGCTCCTGACTGCTGAGGAAGGTACAGCTGGCTCCTAGTGCAGGGGACAAAGCTTCACTCACCAGCCCACCACATTTTCCCCACATATGTCCTTTCTTCACAGGTATAGTGGGCATTTGAACAGCAGAGACTTCTAACATTCCACAAACCCCAGCTTTTCAGTTTCCATGCGACACTCTCTGTCTTTTCCTGGCGTCTCCTCTTCTGCCTCCCTAAGCATTTTCTCCCTGCATCTGACACCTTCAGGGCAGGATTTGCTTTAACTGCTTGGATGTGTTTACAGCTCTTTACTATTTGGCACACTCTACAGTTCCCCTCCTCCAGGATACTGCAACAGGACTCACCACCTCTGCCTCCTTATATCCCTACCCTTACGTCCTCCATTTCACTGTAAAACAAACAAACAAACAAAACCCCAACCAAATACCCAGACTTTATTTGATGTAACATTTTGCAAAAGTCTTGCCCAGCTAAGTTAGAAAACTGCAGAACAGATGGGAGGAGCTTTACCAAGGTTTCTCTCTTTTCAAGTCAGGTTTACAATTTTACAGGATGCAACCATTTATGTCGCTTCTTTGGGTCACTACTGCCACAAAAGGTAGGAACCTCTCCTGCACACAGGGCTTCAATAGCTTTTCTGTATTCTTTCACTCTCCTCCCAGCTGCTCCAATTCTTCCATTTCCTCCACCACAGGCATTCTTCCCACCCCCACAGGCAAGCCGGACATGCCCAGCCCCTTACCTGCAGGTTGGAAAGCTGGGTGAAAGCCTTTTCACACCCAGGGTGAGCACATTTGTAGGGTCGGTCCCCGGTGTGGATACTGTTGAGGAGGAAGAGCACAAACGGGAGGCAGTGAGCAGGCAGGCAGGGCAGACTGCCTGGGCTTGCTGCTGTGATCAAACCTCACAGCCACTGAGGAGAGCAGGGAAGGGGATGATGTTGCCTCCAGATGCTGTTCTATCTGGACAAAGAGAGCTCTGCCCAGCTCTCATGTCCAGCTAGAAGTTAAAAGAGTAGACAGACAGTCAAGCAGATCTCGCAGAGTGACAAGGACTGAGGAGCAAGGGCTTATGAATGAATGCCTGGACAGCTCAGCATGTGGGCCACCTGAAAATGCATTGGGAAGGGCTCTGGAGGTCCAGGTTCCCTGCTCCAAGCTCATGAGTCCCAAATGCCAAAGGGAAGTCTGTTCTCTTGCTTCCACAGTGCACTAAGAAAGCAGCTCAGTTCCTTTTCAGGATAGACACTCCAACACTTTTCCCTTTACATAAACGGCTGAGATCACCTACAGTATTAATCTGTCCCTGTCCCCCTGCAATGCCAAGAGAAGCTTCCACACACTCAGTCCAACCCCCGTGGTGCCAGGCTGGGATCCCCTACAGCCAATGCCTCTCTCTCTATCGCTCTCTCTCTCTGTGCCACCCGCGGTGCAAGACCAAGGATCCCCAGGGACAGCACGTGCCCACCTCAGCCCTGACGTGGTCAGTGTCTCCTGCGCAGCCTCCACTCCGTCCACTCTGGTGGGTCACCTCCTTCTGAGGGTGCAGCCGGCCGCATTCCCCGCCCGCCCCCCGCATGCTTGGCGCGCGTGCTCCACAGGTGCATGCCGGCAGCGCGGGGGGGCCAGGGCCGGGCCCCCAGCCTCCTCTGGCCCTTACCGTGTGTGCTGCTGCAGGTGGGAGAGCTGGCGGAAGGCCTTCTGGCAGTAGCTGCACGTGTAGGGCTTGGCCCCTGAGTGGATGCGAATGTGCTGGGCCAGGTAGGAGCTGTTGGCGAAGCTCTTGGAGCAGTGAGGACACTTGTGCGGCTTGACAATCGCCGTGTGGAGCTTGGAGTGGATCCTGCCGAAGAGGAGGAGGAGCAGCAGCAGTTGGACATGACCGCCATCTGGCTAGTGCTGATGGAATGAGGGCACAAAGGGGGTGGGACAGCACCACGCTATCTGCTACATGGAGGAACTCCACACACGGCATGAGCTCACTTGGTCTCAAACCGTGCTCCCCTTGGATTCAAGAGACCATGGTCTGTCCGCACCGGGGGAAGATCCAGAGAGAGGAACTATAGAGCTTGGACTGAGGGGCATTGGCAGAGCTGTGTGTGGGAAGCCTACGGCTGAAATAGCAGGGGGGCTGCAAGCCTGGACTTGAGATGTTTGGCAGAACTATGCTGGGGTGACAGGGAACAGTTCTCCTATACCCACTCTACTCTCAATCTGACACAACCAGCCCTACCTCCTGTCAGACAGTGTCACTCCACTGCAGATGCCCCTCAGGCTGAGCAGCGCCAACCTCCGAGCACACCCAGCCCCTTCACAGCCAGGGACAAGTCTCACATGTCGGATACCACTACTGCCGATTTGTCGTGTACAAGACCTGACCTGCCTGTGAAAACGAGCGAGGTCTCCCCAGGCAGTCGCCCACTGAGGGTGCTCACAGCATGCTGGGATGACGGCAACATGCAGTGCAGAGGGCCCCCAGCCTCCTCCGGCCCTTACCGTGTGTGCTGCTGCAGGTGGGAGAGCTGGCGGAAGGCCTTCTGGCAGTAGCTGCACGTGTAGGGCTTGGCCCCTGAGTGGATGCGAATGTGCTGGGCCAGGTAGGAGCTGTTGGCGAAGCTCTTGGAGCAGTGAGGACACTTGTGTGGCTTTGTCTCCGTATGGGACTTGGAGTGGATCTGCATCTCCGACTTAGAGTAGAAGGTCAGCGAACACATCCGGCACCTGGGACCGGGATGAGGGGAAGACACAGTGTCACACGGGGGTAAGCCCCAACACAGATCAACTCTTAACTGGATGGGATGTTTCTTCACTACGTGGTTCTGGGGAGGTTTCACCTGGGAGGCTGCTCAGCTGCGAGTACTCCTGTCCCAGGAGGACAAACTTATGCTGGGTAGCTGGCAGAACAGACCAAACGATGCCTTGCAGCCAGACAAGTAAAGGTCTTGGAAGAAACCAAGAGGCCAATGTATTAGGCTTGCAAGAGAGACAGGGCACCACTTTGGAAATTTCCCAACAGCAATCCTAAGGGAAGAGGAGTAATTCCCAGACAAAACCTCCACTTTGTTCATCTATGATTTATTTCAGTTAAAAAAAGCTTGGAAAAACCTAGAAATCCCAGGTTAAGGTTCATTTTCATAATAGAAGTTAATTCCATGTATGGCCAAGTCTGCAAAAGCAGTTATGACCGACTCATTTAACTCTGGTCCCATTTTTGGAGAAGACACTTGAGAATTTAGAATACAAAATGCTGAGAAAAACAGTGCTGCTTTCCTAGTGGGTCTCACAAGGATACTCTGGATATCAAATGTGGTATTTCATTGGTCTAATGGGCTTTCATCATTTCAGTCCTACTGATGTGATGCAAAATGTTTTGTCTGGGAGTTTGCATCCATCTGTTCCCATAATCATCGGAAACGTATTTGGTAACACACAGACTCTTTGAACAGGAAGAAGCAGTTGGCATCTCTGCTATGGATGCTGCTGTTAAAAACTGTTCCTCCACCACGACACCAGGCTGTTAAGAGAAGCTTACACTGTTTTACAATTCAAGATGGTAAAAGCTTTTGTGGTTGATAATTTGACAGAGAGATAGAAGTTGCATCCAAGTTACTGGACTTTCTTTTCCCCCTCAAATGTGTGTCAACCAAGCAGCAGAGTTAAGGTTTATCTGAACGTAGGTTTCCCATTTGCAGATTTTTCAATTAAAGACAAAATTGAACCTGCACATGTAACTTCCAGGGTCACATTTGAGAAAAGAAATGCCTGGTTAACATGAATTCAGCCTTCACAGTGGTTTTGTCTGGGAATTTCCTCAAGTTTTACAACTGCTCAGCAACAAAAGTCTCTGCAGGTATTACAAGCCACAGAGCTGGTACTCTGGTGTCCTGCTCTTCCCCATATCCATCTCCTTGGAGGAGGACACTTCATTACATCTATTGTTGTGACTATTTATGTTGGAGCCAGAAGCTTTATGAAGTGTGAAGTCTGATTAGTTTGTGTAATGTAAGCAGTATTTATCCAGCACCTACCTTAACTTCCACAGGCCTTCCCAAGCCACAGCTTGATTTCAAGCCATGTAGCTGGAAGCCATGCCTCCCTAGAAAGCACTCTAACACACACATGCCATAACATTTTCTTCCTCTCCACCGTTGTTCTCCTGCATTCATTACCATCTCTAACAGTTGTTGCCATGTGTCCTACCTTCATCTTTCTCTTAATCTGTTTTAATTGCAAACTCTAACAGAATATGCAAGCTAAATACATCCTTCCATAAATCCCTCCTCACACACATACCAATCCCTCCTGGAATCAACCAACAGAAGCAATTTGTCTGTTTATCCCTACATCTATTAACGATACAAGGGGTAAAAACGAACATCAGAATCACCTTTTTAAAAAGTAGCTCTTGCTTTTTAAACCAAACTATCTCCAAACACTTGTGCAGTTTGTTCCAGACTTTCCAAAATGCCAGACTTGAATACAGGGTATGTATTTTGCAGTTAGCAAGTCATACTTTCAAGAGAGGATTGTGTATCCTTGAAAGCAGCAACATCAGAAATAACTGTGATGTGAATACTGAACCCTTGAATTGCCAAGTCCAGCTCCCTGCTAATGCAAGCAATTACAGCATAATCCCTCCAATGACTTTTATCAAGGTCCGTCTCAGCACGTGCTTACTTCCATTACTGTCAATTGAACCCTGTTCCACAACATTATTATTCTGATAAGGAATGATTCAATTGAGAACAAGCTCCCAGTGCGATGCTGTGCTAATATGGCTCACCAAAACAAAGGGGAATAGCAGGTATCATTTTTGGTAACAGGAGTGGAGTGACTGTTCTTGCAACAGCATGTCTAATTCTGAAGTCCATGTCATCAACAATTATTGAAAACTCAGAAAGGCTCAGCAAACTTAAAGAATGATGGCACGTGGAAAATTGCCTTTGCAGGAAAGATTCAACAATTCCTGTCTAAGTTTGGAGTAAAGCTTAAAAGATAACTTGGTCAATACCCAAATAAATCTATCCAAGGAGAAAAATATCAATTACCAGAGGCTTGTTTCACAAGCAAAGAAAGGCATTATGAGAAACAATAACTGACACTAGAAGTTAAAAAAGACCTAAGAGGAAACAAGCTTTTTCCAACCATAAGAATAATGCTTGGAGGCCATAGGATGGTCTCAGTGACTTGGCCCATACAATCAATATTTTCAGAATCCAGATACCTTTCTGAGAGAAATACCCTTCTAACGGTTTTGCTCTAGTTTAAATAGAATGCTGGGCACTAATCTCTTCTGTGCTGGACACATGACCCTGTATTTTAAATAGCCTATTCCAATCTGAAAAATTAATGACCTTTACCATGCCATCAAGTCTAAGTAGTCCCATGCATTAAATCTGTAGTGCCATAAAGCCATCTACTTTATTTTCTGTAACTTCTGTGCATCCTTTACTTATTTGCTTTGTCAGGCATCTGCCTTCAGGTGGGAAATTCCTTAAAATGTACTTTAACGAAGAGAAACATCCTTTTTTACTTTCAAAATTGAATTATATAGAAGGTGTTTTGAAACCTCACCAGTACTTGCATGAATATGATAAACCTGACTTCACTGTTAGTAAAAACAGCCCTAAAAAAAAAATCCAAGCAAACCCCCAAAACGAACAAACCAACTCATGTTGTCTGAATTTAATAGCAACAGACATTCTGACAATGTTTTTCAAACAGCATTTAAAAAGAAAATTCTGAGAGGAATGATTTTCTAATCATCTAATTAGCATCAACCCTCAGAGAGCGAGAATGTTATGAAGCATTAACAAATTCATGAGCCCTATAAGTTAAAAAAAGCCATGGAATACAGCAGAAAGATACATTTCAGAGAGTTTTATATTGTATGGTATCAGGTTTTTTCAAGGGAACAAATGGTCCATTTAATTAAGGGCTTTGCATTCTGCCTCAGACAACATCAAATATTAAAGGGGAAGAAGCAATCAGCCCTCTAGTGGGCAAATATGGATTCAAAAAAATGTTAAATCTATACGGATAATGAGAACATCCCATCTTACACTAGCAGCCTTTCAGTTTTCTACTTCAGTGAGATTCTTCTGGCTAGGGAGAGGAAAAGTGAGCTAAGCATGAATGAAAACATTGTATGAAATAATTGATTCCCCCCCACACAGTTTAAAATCCATTTTAAATATTCTCTCCCCACTGTGCTTCTAAACTAGCACTCCTTTCACTGTATTCTTTCTGAGAGCAAGTAACAGAAATGACTGCAGCATTCCCATTAAAACTCTGACACAACATCCCTGCAGCTGCCTGTTATGGCTCTGCTTATTGAGGCAGCCTTGGAGAAAATATCCTTAATAACATAGAGGTTCATATCAATAGTTAAATCAGCATTCAGCCACATGCCACAGATCAAAAGTAACCCCTTCCGTTGTTTATAATGCTTTCTTTTTATAGGGAATCTGCAGAGAAATAAAGTGAGATATTCAGAGAATGTTCGACTGAAACACCCTCAAAAATCATGAAATGCCAGTGAAAGGTGGATGTACAATTCTAATCCTGCTCCCATATGAAAGTCATCATGATGAGTCATAAACAAAATGATGCTTATAGCAACTAGACTACAACTCTGTGGCACACAGTGCTGTATTTTTTTCCACTTTTCATGGAATGTTCTGCCTCATTCATCAGATGCTGTTAGGAGATAAAATACCATCTGAAATACCAGCTCGTAGTAAATTTGCCTGACATGGATTAACAGCCTTTTTCAATCAAGTGCTTAATTAATCAGTATCACAGTTGTGAAAACTATGTAAGCTTTTACAAGGCTCTGAGAGTTCAAGTTCCTAGTATATACTGAGATTAGTCTTACAAGTTAATTGAGTCCTTGCTCCTCCTGTTAGACTACAAATAGAAGTTAGGCCACAAGTTAAAACAAAAAACAAAATAGGAGGTCTGAGGTTAACCTAGATGGTAAGAGTAAGTTTAGGCTGTCAGAGTCAGCAGTTCATTTAGCAAGGAAACAAACGTACTGCCTTTGCAATGCAAAGTTAATGAAGTAACTAATGCAAGCATAGCATAATAATGGATGCACGGTTCATGATAAATGTTAACTTAACCCTTGCACTCCCACAAATTTTTTTTTTAAAGCCTAACATTTTCTTGTTCATATTTTGTAAGAGGCAGGGGAGAGGAGACAAAACTAACATCCAAGCTGTGCAGGTAGAAAAGTTGGGTAACACCTGAGTAAAGCCAACAAGTATGAAGATGCCAAATGAAAGCATATGAATTGTACCTCTGCTTCCACACTGGCACATCAGGAGCATCAGCTCCTGTACTTCCACGTTACAATTTACACTCCTGGGGTGTGCATCAAATCTGTCAGCTACACTCAGAGATCCCACTCAACTTATTTCCACAGTCCTTCAGTCACCTGGTGGCTTGATGAAGCAAACTCTCCTGCCACGGCAGCAAGTGTTCCTAAATGCACTCACCATGTGGCACTTTACCAGTTCTCAGATAGGAGGGGATTCCTGCATTTTCCAAATTACCTTAAAAATACCAGACCCCAAATTTTGTGGTATTTCAGCATTGTTCACAAGTTGCCTGTCTTCTCTTAATGACTCCATCATTTATGCTTTTAACAGTTGCACGTATTCTTTTCTGCCACAGTTTCGCACTGGGAGCTTTCATAAGGTCATTTAATTCCCAAAAATCTTTTTCACAGTCACTGCTTTCCAGGATACTGTTCCTCCATATTCCTTATCTTTAGATCAAAGGCATTCAATAGTATCCAATAGGACACTAATGTTTTCCACTGTGTCCAAACACCTGGACCTCAATCCCTGACTGCTGGAGAAGTCACTCAGTATTACCCAAGAGGCTAATTCTTCCACTGAGCTGTATTAAATTTTGCCTGAATAATTCCAGTTTAACAATCATATAAAGATTCCATTTTTCTTCTTCCCACCTATCCACCAGCATTGCTTTTATCTTTAAGTTATCAGCCACGATTTTCTGTTGACCTCCAAATCATTGAATATCAGGCCTAAGACACTGTCTGCCAGTTTTTGCAATCAGTCACTATTAGCATAGAAGACCAACAAAACAATAAAACACAGTAAAGTGTTTCCTAATAACGTGATAACATGCAAAAGCTAAAATTAAAAGAATACAGAAGGCCCATTAGAAAGTAGTAAATTTGGAAGCACCAAGATCTAAGGTGTCACCATGCATGGGCTCCGCAATGCAGGAGGACTCTGATACAGCCTTACTGACTGTTTCCACAGAACTACGCCCTTATTATGTTGCACAGACAGATACTCAACAAGCAAGAGTTCACTTTTTTCTATCACCACTCTTTGAGCAGCCTGAAGCCTCGTTCAGCAGAATCACTCCCCTGCTGTAACCCTCACAGAAGTATCAGTGCCCCACAAACACTCACCTATCCCCACCATATCCCTGGTCCATTTTTTGTAAGCAAGGAGAATGAAACACAGTAAGACACACCCACTAATTCTGAGTGGCCAAACCAATACCTATGAATGCTTTTTTTTTCCCTTAAAAGGAAAATTCATATTATATACATTCAAATCACAGCTCATATAGGTGTCTATGCTACAGCTACGAAATGTAACCCTTTGGCAAAGCAAAACAGGGTCTGACCTGTAACAGAGGAATATTCATTGGGACTTGAGATCACAGTTTTGGGAACACTGAAAGTGAATTACTTCAGAATAACTGTCTGTGGTCATTTGTAGCCTGTGACAAATGCAAATCCACTGAGGACTAGACCTAACTCACATCTGTACACCCTTCAAGGCATGACTATCTGCAGGCTTGAATCACATGGCTGCAGGATACCACAGCAATCTGAGGCAGAGGCAGGCATCATCTACAGTTCTTTATACCAGCAGTCAAATGCCTTCCCCACATCACCCTTCCCAATTCCACAATTCCATGTCAATACATTTTATTTTCTTTTAAGAGAACACACCTTTCAGGTTGTCTGAGTAAACATGCAGGAGTCTGACAGGCCATCATCTACCAACCACTAATCAAGGATGCTATCAAAGTACGTTTACTCAATGGGGCAAAATGAAGGTGTGATCAGGTTAAGATGTGCAACAAAATAGTTGCAAAGTTCTCTCTCTCCCCATTTGGAACTGTACCTGTCCCCCTCACTCCCTTGCACACATTCATTCCACTGACATTCAACTAACCTGCCAAAATTAAAATTCATGACTGCAGAACCTTAATTATTTCTGCTCGGCACTACGATGAACTGCCAAGTGAGAACACATAGGCACCTACATGCAGACACACACAGTTACCATATCTCAGCAGACAAGAAAGAACTTAACATAAGACAAGTTTTTCTCTTTTTTATATCCTGAGGCACGTGGCCAGTCTAATTCTGCCATTTTCTAACACCCAAGCACTGTATTCATATACCAAGCAAAGCTTTTGTGTACAAACTGTGTGTGTATGTGTAGATGTGCATGTGCACCCGTAGTCCTTAGAGCTTTGAGATCATAAGCCAATTTCGACCAATCTGGAAAAGGGATAAGGATCTTAAAAGGTAATACAAGTCTCAAAAATATGCAGCTGGGGAAAGAAGAGAGACTCTCTTGGAGCCCTCTGCTGAGGGAAAGGCTAGTAAGCTCACCCTTGATTAGGCATCAGAGAATCCACACAGGAGAGAGCCGCTGGAAACCAGGCTTCATTAGTTCCGCTGCTCACGGAACTACTTGTTAAAAAAAGCAAACAGAAATTCCAACATGTGGCATCATATTGACACCCATGTTGGTCATCAGCAATCTCAAGATCCACTGCACAGACCTCACTCAGCCACTGCAGCTGGGATGATAAATGACAGCAACGATAGTTTGGCACCTTTTTCTGGCCTTAGAGGGAGATGAGGTTCTTTGCCAGAGGAGGTCACATTCTTGTGCTGACCTCAAAGACATGGCAAAATTTAGAAACACTGGGTTTAATATTTCTAGGCTTCGGAGGGAATGTGGTCAAACTTACTGCCTGACACTTCAAACTTAATTTCCCCTTTGCCCTTAGCCTTCTACCCTGTAGCAATCCCCTCTCTCCTGCACCAAGACCCAGGCTCAAGCTCTTTACTCACATGCCCCAGCCTCTTTACCCTCTACTGCAGGGGTTCTCCTGTATTTCATTCCCTCAATTACCTAATATTTGTCTCCTCTCTCTTATGCTTCTATTTGTCTGTTCACACCCCACGCTCTTGTCCCACTCTGTTATGCCAGTTCTAGGTATCTCCTCATTTTCCGGCACCCAGCAGATCTGGTTCTTTTTTCCTCCTCCCCAGTTCTGGCCCTTCATAGCTTAGCCCTGTGCTACCTCTCCCATTGTTCTCTTGCAAAGAAGCTCCCCATCACACCCTCTGCTGCATTCCCTAGTTTGCATGCTCGTCTCTTCTCTCTCTTCCTTTCCAATTCCCATCTCTGCTGTACCAAGTTTCCCCAGCACAAGCAGCTCCAGTCCCCACACATATCTCATTCTCATCCCTGTAACGTTTGAACCAGTGTCTTCTCACGCCTTGTCTTTGTGCCCATCACAGGGGGCAGACTACTGTCCACGCTGGGCACTAAAGATTCCCTTCTGAAGCAGGAGGAGGAGCAGTTGTGACTGAAGAAAAAGCAAGCCTGGCCCTTCACCACTAGCCTAGAAGATGCCTACAGATGCAGAGAGCACATGTGTAGCCCAGTCTCATACAGAAGCTGAGAGAAGTTAAAGTGTATCTATCTTTTCTGTGGAGAAGGACAGCCTGGTCAGTGCCTGGAGTCATGCAAGCCTCAAGAAATGTCAAAGAAGATACAACCTTCACACACTTCGACCACCAAATTACAAAGCATCTCGGAGCACGCTTAACAGATTTTTTTCCAAGCTTACAACTGGCCAAATTCAACAACATTTTCACAGACATATGTGGTTTACAAAAGCCAAATTTCAAAATCTGTTTGAAACCATATTCATCAAACAGTAATACTAAATCCAGTACAGAGCAGAAAAAAAAGGCTTTAAACAAGACATGCCCACCTGCTCTATTCAAACCACTGGCTCCCCTTATGTACCTAATTTTCTCACTGAGGGCCTCCACCCAGCTTCCTCACCTTGCTCCACTCGCAAAGGCTCCAGTAACCTTTTGCACTTGGACTTATCTCAGAATTTTCCCAGGTCCCTCAGCTGCTTATTGTCTCCCAAACTTCCTGCTGTACCCCAGTGAAAGTAGGGAAACTCAGAACTTGAGTGGGGAAGAGAGAGCTTGTCCATCCCACTGTGATGGTGAGGCCCTTCCCAAACCTACAACCTTTCTGTTGGTATCTGAGGCCCCTAGGCACAGCTTGCAGAACCATTCCAGACCATACACTGGTATTTGTCCTAGATTTTAGAAATTTAATTCTGGAACCAAGCAATGCCTGTGTAGAGAGCAAAGAAGAAACTATTCAGAAAACTGTCAGAGAAGGAGAATTGATGATCTGGCCCAGAGAGGCTGAACCACTTCATCAGTCTTATTCACTGATCACATCACACCACAGACTTCTAAGAGCACACAGGTACAGGCACCACAACAGAGACAACACAAAAGAAACAACTACTACTGTATCCAGGACCTGTTTGCTCTCTTTTCCTCAGCGCCTTTTAAAGCACTGAGAAGCAGCCATGTGCTTCACACTTCACATCTTACTAAGAAAGACTCTTAATGCTGATCTCATTTTTCACAGGAAAAGTGAATTCTACAAAGACGTCAGGGAGGATTAGCAAAGAGCTTGACAAAAAATCCAGACGAGACTGAAGTGACATTACTCATGAAGGAAAACGCTTCACAGGACTGGGTTAGATGCTGTCCCCTGCAGCTGCAGGCATTCTTCTAAAAGCACAAAGCAAAACACCAAAGACTCCACCAGACTAATCCCAAGGCTAGATGTCCAAGATCTGCAAGGAATGCCATCATTAGCAACAGCATCATGGTTTTTCTTACAAAGAAAAACCTAGTCATAAAGTCTCTTGCACAGCTTTCACAGCAGCCTACTAATTCACTTCTAGAGATGATACAGCAGCAAAACAGCTGCCATTTGCTGGAGCAGGAATCTCTACATTTAGTAGAGAATGGGATGAGCTGCACTATATATCAAGGCTTGTGCTCCAACTCCTTCCACATCTGCTCATCTGTGCTGCCCAGACACTCGAGACAAGAGAGCTCACAGAGCTCAAAAAGAGAACTTAAAACAAAAAAAATAATTAAACTTGACAAAATAATACCAGGCTTTAGAATTGGATATTAAAAAAGTCACACTGATCAATATAGTACAACTCCTTCCAGGCATCTGAGTAGATTATTCTCAGTGTCTCATCACAGGAATTAGTGAAATCATACAAATGTAGTCATATGAATACCACAAGCAACTCCTCCTCCAGCCTGAGAAGGGAACAGGTGTAGATGAACTTCACCCACACTTTTAATTTATCTGGGCTATGTCTGCATTCTGTAGTGACGGGAACTCCTGAAATCATCCTTTAGAATATAGAAGGAACCCAGCAGTCCTCAAAGTTTCAACTTATGAGTCTATTCATATGCATATTATGGAGAAACAATTTTACTCTATTTCACAAAGGTTCTCTCTCCCACAGCTCCAAGAGAAGAAAGTGTTTTCCTTTATTTTGTCAGCAATCATTTTTAGTTCCAAACTTGCACATAGAAAGCATCAGCCAAAGAGGAGATCCCAAGGAGGGCAGAAGTGCTCCTTGGTGGTCCTCAATAAATCTCAATTTAGCTATCTCACACCTTGGCACTGCTCAGAGGAGGGCCTGCTTGGGATGGGGGCTGGAGGAAGAGGCAGAGGTACAGGACATAAACATAAGGACAGGAAATCTTCCCAATGACATGTTCCCACATATAAGACTCACTCGTTTTTCCCCTCCAAAGTCTCTTTCATGAGCTGCTATGCAGCCTATGCGTGTTCATAAAGTTTTTGCTGAGTCATTCCACCTGGTCTTGGGCATTTTTTTTCCAAACTCACAAGTAAACAAGGAGCTATAATTAAAGCCTTGGTTCAGTTTTAATTCTAGTGTTCACTGCCAATTGTGTCCCCTGTAAATACATATTTAACAACCTAATTAGCAATCCAGACTGTAAGCAGCTTGAGAAGTGTGGAACTGTGGCTAAGGCCCAAAATAAATGGTGGGATTACAAATAGCAAGCTACCTAACACTCCCACCCCTCTTCACCATACGCTGATTATATTTTCAAAGTGGAAGAACTGGGACATTGGGTAAAAGAATAAAAAGGCTGATCCAAGCTCTGGTTTTGTATCCATTTAACTGTATTGATTAAAAAATGTAAACATTTAAAAAAATGCTATAATTAAAAGTGAAACAGTGCCTGAGGTGGATGCACTCTCTCGATGGCATCTGTGTCGATGCCTTCATATTGCTACGGCTTCATTCCAGAAATGGAACTAAATCTGTACAAAAAAAAAAGTAAAGAGGGTCTAGGATGGTAAAAGGGAAACTGTTTGAGACAGGAGCCTGGGCACATCGCAGGCAAGTGAGAAGACCTAGGGATCATCTTTTATTTGTTTCCATTTGGCTACTACTTTGCCTCTTATTTATCTTAATCATCCGTCAGAAACACCTGTCTCTGAATCACCCATAAGTGCTCCTGCTTCCCACCTAATACAGACCATCACGTTTCCTCCCTACCAATTGTCTGCTCTGTCTGGTTCCCACCTCCTCCAAAACACCCACACTCCCCTTATCCTCTGCTTTAAGTATTCCCTCCGAGCTAATCTCTGCCTTTCCCAACACTCGTAAACTCAAACCACATCCCTCCAAGCTCAGAAAACCAACCTCAGGGCTCAGAACTCTCCTCCCTCTTTTGCAATACACTCAGGGTTCAGAAACACCCTTATCTCTAATTCAGAAATACACTTTTGTTTTCCTCTTTTGTTTGGAATGCTGAAATAGAAGATCACATGGGGCAACGCACATAGGAGCAGACACTCACCACAGTTCACTTCTTGCTCCCTGTGCCTCCAGTTTGTAGTCTTTACACTGGACAGACTGGAGTCCTGACCGAGGAGCACCCAGGTGCACCAGCCAGCACTGCACTCTGCAGTGCACCAGCCATGCTACCTGGCTGTGGCACCAAGGACACAGTTTAGCCTCTGCAACATCTTGATCATTAACTAACCTAGGAACACTAACGACGATATGTTCAGGAAATCAAGGCTGTCCACTGAGGAGATCCTTAGGTTTGCATCAACCCACCGGCTTGCAAACATTCCTGATTAGAAAGAAAGCTCAGCTCTTTCTGCAGGTCAAAGATTCTCTGCTGGGGGACTCTCTAGGAAAAAAGGCAGAGATCTCTTCTCCCCCATGTACCCCTCTGAAGGGTTAAATACAACCCTATCCCCATGCAATGTTAACAGCCAAGGTTTAGCCCTGCTCCCCACCTGTACGTCTTGCCATCCTTGTGCTGGTCCTCATCGTCCTCGTTTGTCAGCACAAAGGGGTCACTCATCTCCGGCAGCCCCGACTCCTGCAATCGCTTCTTCTTCCGGCCCCGCGGTGGTTTGGGGGCAACTCCCCCCCCACCACCACCCCCACCACCTTCAGTGAGGGCAGCTGTCCCTTTCTTGGACAGGTCTGGAACCACCTGGAGGGCTGCCTGGGAGCCAGGGGGGAGCGCAGAGACAATCATGGGAGCTGAGATGGGGAAGGTTTGGGCAGAGGCGGCTGTGGTCACCAGGGAACCTGATGGGGAAGTTATCACCAGACCAGGACCTGCCAACAAAGGAAGGTGGAGGAAGTCAGTTACTACACCTCCAATTATGCCCAACCTCCTTGTCCCACAGAAGCACCTACTTTTGACTACACTGCAAACAGAAGGGCAGCTTCCCCTCCCGACACATTCCCAGTCTCTACTGCTGGAAGTCAAACCTCCATAAACAGGATTCACAGTGAAGCTGCGCCAAGGCAACCCACACCACCAGTGAGGGCAGGAATAACCCACAGCCCAGCAAGGATTCTCCAGGACCTCCTGTTCTCCCACCCCAGTGCTGCTGCCCGTGGAGTCCCCTACCTGCTGTCATGAGCCCAGCAGACTGCACGGGTACCACGGTGATGTTCTGAGTCACAGGGGCTTGGCTGTGCGGCGTCAGCTGCTCCGGCTTGGTGTCCGAGTCCATGGAGATGCCAGTGGGCAGGGCCACGGAGGTGGGGACTGTCAGCAAGGCGGGGTAGTGGGGGGGAGCCAAGCTGCAGCCCTTCTCCGTGGGCAATAGCTGCTCCTTCATCTTGTTAATAAACATGGTGTTCTCAATCTGAATGGGCGGGAAGGACAGATTTTAGGTACGGCTTCACCCAGCAAGAAAGGGAACAGAAACACTTGTCGTGCACAGACTCACAACGGGAAACAAGAGCAACCCTGTAGGTTGGAGGATCTTACCTGTCCCGAGACAGTGGGCACTGCTGGCCAGAAGTACGGGGAGGAGTTGAAATGAGATTCTTCCATCCTAGCTGGGCACAGGGGGCAAGAGGAAGGGGGAAGGGAAGAGGAATGGAGGATAAGGAAGACAGACGGACAGACACACACACACAAAAAAACCATTAAACCCAAAGAGACTCCAACGTGGAACTGACTCAGTCTAATGCTGTGACAGTTCCTTAATCTCCCCTGTCATTCTTGAGCAGCCTCTCCCCCTCTTTTGCCCACATCAAAAAATTACTTTCAGGGGAAAAAAGGTGTCTGTTATTCCCATGGGCTTGGGTCCATCTCAAAAGCCTCTTGCCCACTAGTCCTCCATGCAAAAAAAGGGCAGAACCCAGAACACCTCCAAATTTTCCCAATTATCATCCACCCAAGTACAAGGCATAAATGAAGTCTGTGCATCTGCAACAGGCAAATACAGATGAAAACCATTTTTGACCAACACAGACAGTCTGACCCCGCAAGCAGTGAAAGTTTTGGACCTTGCCAGTCCCTCCACCCCAGCTCAACACTAAGGACCCAGATGCAGCAAAGGGACATTAGCATCATGTTACACAGGAGGAAAGACAGGCAGAGAGAGGGAAACAGGCTTGCCCAAGATAACAGACAGCCACAGTAGACCAAGAAGTCACACTCAGGGCTCCTAACTTCCTGCTGCCCATCCCAGTCCCACTCTTGAAAGAAACAGAGAAATATCAACTCAATATTCCTGCTCTCATCCAATGAGATCTGGCAGTGGGAAAACCACCTGACTCCCCTGCTTCTGAGATACCCTCTCTGTGCGATCCTGTATTGCCCATTTCATTCCCACTACTGGGACAAGATTTTGTAGGACTCCGTGCCCAGCCAAGTGCCCACTGCTCCACCTCAACTCTCCCTGCATTGAGAGCACCAGTCAGACACCAAAAAAGAGCCTCCTGAAGATAGAGGTGTAATTTCTTTAGGAACGTCTAACTGAAGGAGCACTTTTCCTTTCTAATCCTTACATTCTCTGTATAACATCATTAGTGAACAAAGTTTGTTGAATAGTGTTTTTTGCTAGTGTAAAAAAACCTAAAGAAATTAACAAAAGAATACTTCCTGAAGGAGAAGGTGCACCTATTCTTGAAAAATATGACAAAACTGGTGGGTAAAATACCTGTGGTAAAAACTATGTCCCGAGTAAAACTGGCAGCCAAAGCAGCCACTGTAGGTTTCTCATTCAGACTGTCCCACTCCTGTTATGGTGTGTCAGAAGTCTAATTAATGAGCCAATATTATTTCCGAAGGGCCTGTCTCAATCACCAGGGAAGCTCAGAGCAATGCCCTGAGTAGCACAAAACACTCCCTTTGCAGAAGTACATTAGGGCAGAACAAACACACGTGGAATTGCTGCGTGTGAGCCAAAAGGCAGAGATAATTTTCCTCTGTGCAGAGAAGCAGCATTTAAATGAACCCAATTACCTGATAATTTTGTTTTTATGAACTGCTCATGCAACAACAGCAATGCCAAGTACTCCTGCCACACTTGCTCCCTGTAAATCAACCAATAAACACACTTAAGGATAAATTATTCACCTGACGTTGGTGGCATGCAGTCAGACAGCTCCCTGCCTCATGGAATTACCCTGGATTCACTCTGCTGGGATTCAATCACAGCCTGGTGGGGCAGGACCTCTTACCTTCCTTCCTTCCTCTGCTTTCTTTTCTGAGACAAATTAATTATTAAGTGCACTGCCCACAGCAAGGCCTCACATGTGCAACACTTAATTAGGTGTCCTTTTCCTTCCACAGGATGGGCACACACGAGGAGATAACACATTCCTGGTGACTGAGCACCACCTGGATCAGGAGGAGTGTTTTGTTTAGAATTCCCAAGTTTGGGGGTTTTGCTTGGTTTTGGTTTTAAAATAAGCAAGCCCTTATTTGCTTAGCTTCCACATCAAAAACATGAAAGTGAGCCTGACTCTCTAAAAACATGAAGTCTTATATAATGATCAGATGCATTTTCCAGAACAAACTTTGTAGTTTTCCAAGGCTCCCTTGGATTATACTGCAAACTTCAGGAGTTAAGCAGGAAGATGCCAATTTAAGCAAAAATCTCACAACAGCTTTCTTATTTAAAGAGTACAAGGACTGAAAGGCAAGTCCATCTCCAGATCCCAAAATCGGGGCGAGCAGAGGCCCATCCCCAGCTACTCCCCCTCCCACAGCTCCACTGAGCCTCTCCCTTTGCTCAGCTTACAACGTGTGCGAGTCAAAACGACGCCCCTACTGACTCTCCAAACTGTGGCTATGCTCTTTCCATTAAACTCTCTCAGGATCCACTTCCCCATCCCAAAAATTACCAGGCCTCAGAACTTTTGGCTTGAAGGGCTGAAGTGTGACAGAGTTACAAGAACGTGGAGGAAAAGGAGAAAATGGTGTGAGAAGTCGAAGCTTTCATGCAATTTCGCCAGCAAGCCAGTCCTCCAAAGGCAGAAAACAAAGGTTTGAGATTCCTCCACCAAACTCCTGCCCTGGGCCCCTCCCCTGCCCCGCTTCTAGGCCAGAGGATGTTTGGAAGACATGCACCCCTGCTTGGTTTTGCAGCCCCCACCTGGACGCTGCCCACACTTACTTTACCAGAACTCTGCACGCAACCCTTCCAATTGCTCTACAACTACCAGACACGGGCTGGAGCTTCAACCCTGTGCCACAGCAGTGCCTTCATCCTCCCAGCTTCCACAAACGGGCCACAGATGGGACCTTCTTCCTATTCACCAGTCTAGTACCACCAGAGAGATGCCAACGTACCCTCCTGGTGCAAACCAAAAACACTGTCCATGTACAGGGCCACAAACGGTACAAATCCCAACCAAACCCCTGAGGGAAGCGGGGACACGACTCGGGGGGGGGGGCCTGGGCCTCAGCCCTCACAGAGCCACGGGCTGGATGGCCCGGGTCTGCACTTCTCTGGCCACAAACACACAGGGAAAAGCACGTGGTGGGGCGGGGGCCGTGTTCCCGGGAGGCACAGCCGAGGCTGGACGGGCAGGGGTTTGTTCAGAAGTTGCCTTGGAACATGGTTGTCTTTATTCTCCAGAGAGCTGGCTGTTATTTTCTGTTTGGGGGGGAGTTTTCAGCCAACAAAAGGCCCCGAGTGCAACGCTGGGGAAGGAGTTACAGTGTTGTTTCGTGGCTGCCCAAGATCCCTGGTGGGTAACAAGGAGCTTTTGCGCTCAACTGAGGCACAACCCTGAGGATGCTGAAGGGCCACGCGGGCTGCAGGATCAAAAGCAAAGACACTCCCACAGAACTCACGAGCCCCGAAGAGGCTCAAGTGCCACTACGCCTTTGGAACAAGCTGAGCACACACCGGGAATGCCCTGAACGTGCCGGGCGAGGCCCTGGATCCCACACCCCCCGCCGGACACGGGGCTCGGGTGGCGCTCCCCGGGAGCAGGTGCACGGCACAGGGCACACGCCGCTCCCGCCGGAGCCCTTCTCCCGCGCCCGGGAGCTCGAACGCCTCGGAGCCCCCAACTCCAGCACCCGCGACCCGACCCATCCCCTCCCATCCATCCCATTCCATCCCTTCCCATTCCATCCCGTCCAACCCGGCGGGAGCCCCCGGGGTAGGGGCAGGGGCGGGGGTCACTCACGCGGCTCCGGAAGCTCCTTACCCCTCTCACTCTCCCTCCTCTCGCATTTCTCCTCCGTCCAGGGCCGGCTCTGCGAACAAACCGCCCCCGTTACC
>VXBA01003615.1:338081-368456 GCA_013399895.1 Serilophus lunatus | reverse complement strand
CTGCGGCGGGCGGGGGGCGCGCGGGGCGTCCGCGAGCCCGGTCGGCACAGCCGCTTCCGGCCTCGCGGTGTCACGTGAGGCGCGCGGGACGGGCCGCCTCATGAATAATTCAGGAGCCTTCGTGAATAATTCATGAGCGCTCATGAATAACGAAGGAGCCGCCGGAGTCGGTCCTGGGTCCCGCCGCTCCCACGGGAGGTGTCCCGGCCTTGGGCGGCAGGGCCCGCTCTCCCCGCCCGCCGCTGAGCGTGCCGGTCCCGCCAGGCCGAGGGAAGGGGCTCCCAGCCCGCTGGTTCTCCTGCCGCACGGGCGAACCGGGCCGCGCCATTCCCTGCGGGGGGCGGCAGGGCAGCCCCCTTCCCGCAGTCGCCGGCCAGGGGCTCCCAAGTATCCGCACCAAAATACTATATTTCTGGTTTTTTTCTTTTTTTTTAATTTGTGGATTTGCATCTGCTTACAACCTGACCTCTGTTCGCCCTCGTGGGGAGCTCCGTTTTTGGCAGCTCCAGCCCCGCCGGGTTTTGGCCCCAGCGCTTTGCCGGTGTCTCCCTCCGTCCCTCCCGGGCTGTGCGGCCGTTCCCGCTCGGAGCAGCGGGCCCAGTGCCTTCCTCCGCGGGCACGGGGCAGGGGGAGGCCCGGCGCTGCTCCCGGAGCCGCTCCATGGGATGCCGGCTGCGCCCGGCACCCCCTCCTGCCGGGCGGGGCACACCCCACGGGGCCGCTGCCTGACGCCCCTGAAGCTGGGGTGCGAAGGGCCGTCCAGAGATGATGTGCTTGGTCCCGCTGCTCGTGTCAGGGTTTCCTGTGGCCAGGGTGGGTCACCCTCCTCACTGGGCGCTCGGCTGAGCTGCTGCACTGCTCGGACTTGAGAGAAATCTTTTTTTTTTTTTTTGTAATTGTTGCACGAGTTTTCTGCCAGCTTGGCATGCTGGAGCAGCTTTTCAGAGCCAGCATGAGTAAGAGGGTGGGAGCAGGGAGAACACAACCACAGCAGCCAGCGGTTACGTTGGCTCGGGCGATCCTGAAACCGCAACATCCGGAGCAGCGGGCACAGGGAACTCTCCAGGCGGCTGCTGGTCCCCGGGAGGTGCTGGGGTATTGGCCGTCCCAGGCGGCACAAAACTTCCACTTGGGAGGAGTCAGGATTAGCTCTGCGTTCCTCAGCAGGAGTCACATGAAGGCAATTGTTGATTTATTTAAATAAAAGGAGTTGGCAGCCTAATCAGTTTGGAAATTAATTTCCTTGTTAATTTGGGGGTTTTGACTTGCTCATGAATATTCACAAATGCTCGTCTTTTTTTTTTTTTTTCTTTACCCTCCTCTGTGTAATTTATTTTTGTGATTGTCAGATCACCTCTGAAGGTGACATTTCTATCCTCGTTCTGCAACGCAGCAAATGTATTCAATCTTATGCCTTGGAAGAGGAACTCCAGCCTGGCACTGACATCTCTTTTGCTTCTCTCTTCTTTGCCAGAGAATTCTCTATAGCTTCTCAGCTCTCTCTCCTCCTTCTTGTCTGCAAGCTGCCTAAAAAGAAATGACTGAGAGTGTCCTCGAAGAAGGGGGCTGGCCTGGATTTGGTGACTGGGAGAGCTTTGTCAGAATGCCCTATACCAGACAAGGAAAAGTAGTCATTGTCAGCTGAGGACTGGGACAAAGTGGTTAATTTTTTTCTTACAGTGCCTGGAGTTTTCTGCTCCCCCTCCCGCTGCCGAGCACCCTTCAGTAGCACGTGAGGCAGCGTGACTAACATCTGTCACAGACACTTGATTTGTCTTATCTCCTTTTCTTAGGAGGAGGCAAAGTCGGAGGAACGCGGCTCTGCATCTCTGGAGAGTACAGCTGATCTCTTCACCTTTTCTCCCCCTCTGTTGCCTCCCTTTACTTATCCCTCCTGCTCTTGCTCCACTCCATGCCAGGGAAGAGCAACCTGGTTGGCACTGCTGGTTTCTCCCTGGTGAGGCCAAGCCCATGTCCCACACCTGTGTGTTCAAGGCTTCTGGCATTTCGTAACATCAGCCTGCTGGCCTCAGCTGAGGACTGTGGTGAATAAAAACCTGGCTATAACAGCTGCTGCTGGGGGGGCAGGAGGAGCAGTGTGGGGTGAAGATGTGCTCTCCTTGCCCAGTGCTCACGCACAGAGACAGGCTTGGCTGAGAGCTGGCCCCACAGCAAATAATGTGTGTGTGTAGTGGAGACCCCCAGGCCCAGTGGCTGCTTCCAGACCAGCATATTTTTTCAGAAAGGTCAGCTTTGGTCCAGCCTCCATCAATACAACTTGTTCAGAGCGTGCCATCTCAGGGCTCTGAGCTGTCCGAGGAGGAGTGGCTGTGCTGTGCCAGCCGCGGGGTTCGTCCAGCAGCACTTCCAGCCCAGCTGGAAAAGGGATGAAAAAGAGTTTTAGGTTTGTGCGGCAAGAAAATAAACCAGCAACAAGATTAAGTGACTGCAGGAGGTAACTGAGCCCTGGAGAGGGTGGTAGGTGGAGTTTAGTGGGGCCTCCTTCCCGGGAGCAGAAGCATGGGAATAGCACAGCTAGGTTCCCACCTCCTGCTGAGGGCACCAGAAAAGAAAATGTGGAGAAAGACATCTGAGCCCAGAGTTGCCACGACAGTTGCTCTCTCACAACCTTTGTAACAAGCTCTTCTATGCAGCTTTGACCCAGGAGGGTGTTAAACACACATCTCCATGCTGGCTGCCTGTTCCATCTCCTATCCTGGTTGCCTCCTCCACAATCACATCTGACTGTCACGTTGCCACCTCAGCACTTTCCTTCTTTATCTAATCTCCTGATTTCTCCATTTCTCTCCTTTTTCACCATCCTAACACAAGGCCCTCACCCCCAGACATTCAGTAACGATTGATGTCACTCTGTGCTTGAATACCTTTTGTCTGCTCTCTGTGTGCAAACTGCGCTGTTCACGGTGGCCATCCCAGTAACACGGGTGGTATTTTGTGTCGTGGGATCCTCCTGGGCTGGATTCTAGGGCTGGCAGACCTGGCCTGACGTGTTCAGCGAGCTGGCTCTGGTGGTACCTGAATTCCTTGGAGGTACCTGACCAGTTGGCAGAGATGGACAGATAGGCCTGGAAGGTGTGATGGTGTAGTGACACACATCTTAACGATGGAGGCTCTTCATTCTCGCCCAAATTTTTATCTGCTCGTAGGACAATATTTGCTTTAACCTACAGCTGGTATTTTAATCTTGTGAGTACATTTCTCAGCAAGGCGTGTTGTCCTCACTCTTTCAGGGAACTGACATCTCTTTGGCAATCGGCTGATTAAATCCCCTGGCAGCTCACAGCAGAGAGCATTTCAGCACGTCATTCCTGGTTTTATTTTTTTTCTTTTTCCCTACTGCATGGAAATAGATTGCATTTTCCCCTGCTTGGTAACTTCTCTGCTTAATGTTGTTTAGGCTTTGAGAAATACATGGTAATGGAGAGTTATAGGTGCGTGTTATCCTGCACATGCTTGGTTGGTTGAATGATTGCATTACAGTGGCAAGGAGCAGAAAGCACACACCTGGGATACACTTTGGAATTTGAGGCATGCGCAACGATGATCCGATGCTTTTTCACTGGAAGAAGTAGGTTGCTCTGGAACTGGGAACCTGGAGGTCCCTTTTGGGCAGCAACGTAGTAAGCTGGGATTGATCAGCCTTGGCTCCAGTCTGAGTTAATTTGGCCACTGTAGTGTAGTAAGGGCAGTTACTGAAACTTCTGGCCAATGTGCCATGAATACAAATCCCATAATTTAGAAGGAGGAAAAAGTATCACTGGATGTGTCAAGACAGCCAGAGTGGCTGTACCTGAGGACCTTCACAACAAGGCAAAATCACAGTCGCATCAGAAGTGCCTGAGGGGGATCTCTCTTGCATGGTCACAGCCAAGGCACACTGCACATGCACAGGCAAGGCCTGTTCCAGTGGGGCAATAACTTCTCTGTGGCTTACTCCAAAGTGTTATTTTATTAGATCAGCACAAAGAGTATCAAGAAGTATTTTAAATGTGATTCACCAGTGAGCCCTTCAAGCAATGAAGGATCCCTGCAGCCTAGACTGCATCAGCAACAGTGTAGTCAGCAGAACAAGGGAAATTATTATTCCCATCCACCTGAGAGGTGTGAGGTTCCACCTGGAAGTTTACGCCCAGGAATGGCTCCTCAGTAGAAGATGGATGTTGATGAGCTGCAGCACAGCCAGCAAAAGACCCCCATGGTGGAGGGATACACGATGCACAAGGAGAAGGCTGGGGGAGCTGAGTGTGGTGAAGAGAGGAGACCAAGGGTGTGTCTCACTGCTCTTTGATCCTATCTTAAGGAAAGCTTTAGAGAAGATGGAGCCAGACTCTGAGAAGGGAGCATAGTGAAGGTCAAGAAACAAATGTTGAAACAAGGAAAATTTTAAACATGCGTAAGGGAAAATTTATTCCCCCTTTGGAGTTACCTTGCTGTGAGCAGAGTTGGACTACAGTGTTCTAGGGATCATTTCCCACCTGATTTTTTTTTTCCCTGTGGGTCAGTGGTTTTATGCTGCTAATCTGCCATGAGCCAATGTTCAGTGTCTTCACAATGCTAGAAGTCACAAGGACAGTATGCTTGCTTGGCCTTGTGGAAATGCATCTCTGTTGACAGAAGCATTAGCATCTGTAAAGCCCTCCTGCACAAATGTCCCTTCTCCAGTTGACTTGCCACCTTCTGTAGCCCTATTTGTCCCACTTTATACTATTCCAAATACAGATGAACCTCTTCACAGCAGGCCCTGCTTGGTTTGGGGGTGACTCTTTAAGCTGTGACACACAAGTTCTTCTGAACAGCAGCAGTCACTGAAATGTCATTTAAAACTATACTGCAGCATGTAAGAGTTTCCCCCTTACCACCCTCACCTCCTCAGAAGCACATAGGCTTTAATAACTTCTTTAAATTCCTGACTTATGTGTCTACATGTTTCCGTGCAGTCAGAGAATCTGTGGTGAGTGTCAGAGGATCTTCATTCTCTTTCAAAAATTATACAGCTACTTCACGAGTCCCCCCTTTTTGAGAAATGTGCCTCTCCAGTAGCCCAAACTGTGGCTTCCAGCTCACCAGGAGAGCAGAGTGGCGAGTGCTCAGCTGGTGGGTCCTCACACTGCCTTCAGCACTCACCACCGTGCTGCTAAAGCACCTGTAGGTCTTTACAGCTGCCTCGTATGATTCCTCGATAAGATGGATGATGCTGAAAAAGGTGGGAGAAGAGGATAGAAGAAAGGGTGGAGAACAGTAACATGCTGCATTAAGGCAAAAGCAAACCTCGAGAAGCTCTATTGCAGCAAGACTGGAGCTCATCAGCTTACCTTGATATTTGTGGGTTCTTTTTCAAACCTGGCTGAGGAAACTGCAGTTTTGGGAGAAAGGATTTGCAGCATATCCATCAAATTCAGGGCAAGCATGCCAGGGCTGGGAAAAGGGAGCTATATTTCAGGAACAGAGAAAACAAAGTACTCTGGGCAGCTGCAAACCCATTAGTCTAGTCTCAACAGAGCATAAGGTTAAGAACAAATTACAGAAGGAAAACAAAATTAAAGTTACAGCAGTAAGTGGAAAATGGAATCAAATACAGAATGGGTTTATCAACAAAAGCACTGTGTGCCCTTAAGTTGATTCTTTTCTTTCCCTTCTTTCTCTTACCTGAGTGCAAAAAAAAAAATAAATCGGTAAATCCAATCTATTTGGGTTTCAGTAGGGCATTTGATACAGTAAGGGCTGGAAGGCAGCTAAATAAGCTGAAGCGAAAGGAATTAGTAGGAGAATTTTAGGTGGGTAAAATGCCAGAGAGAGGCAGATGATGTGTGGAGTCAAAAGGGAACTGCCACCATGGAGGAATGTTACTGGCCTTGGGAATAATTCTGCTTGCAGTAATGGCTCTAGCTCAGCAAAAAGCAGCATGAAAAGGAAGTTTGCTGATTAAATGCATTTAGAAGAATTACTCACAGTCTGGAGCAGAGAAGTGTGAGGTCCTGTTCTTTGCTCCTGCTAACAGGAATGTCTTTCACACACAGAGATTCACTGGTTAGAAATGAAGAAGAAAAGACAGATCTGGGTGCATTCATCATTCACAAGATGATTATGAAGCTCCGATGTGACGTGATCACAAAGACAACAGCCTTAAAGAGATCATTACGTTAATCTTATTTAGGATGCTATATACAATTTGTCACTCATATTTGGAAGTGGGCTCAGGGCTGGCAGCAGCGTGGGGGAGCTGGAATAACCGAGTCTGTCTCCGTGCCTACCCCTGCTCTCCATATGAGCGGACGTGAAGAGGGGTTGGCTTCTTTAGCTTAGTGAAAGGCTGAAATGGGTGAACTTCTCTCTAGAAAGCCATTTTATGCTCAGGGATGCATCCAGCAAAATGAGCTATTATAGAAGGGAAGGAGCTCAGCCATGATTGAGTTGGGCTGTCCCTTTCTCTTTAGAGTTTATGTCTTTTTAAGGCTGCACAGACTTACCTCTCCTGTTTTTCTTTGGCAGGCAGAGCAGGTTAGCACAACAAGCACAGCACAGCATTACAAGGAAATATGTGCTGAGCAGAGGACCACAAGCCCACACTTTTCTGCTCCATCCCCCAAAGAGTTTTTCCTTCAAGGGTAGGACATCAGTCCAAAGTCTTGTGCTCTCTATGCAGTCGTCTGCTTGATGTTTCTCCCACACAGTGCCCACTCCCATAAGCACTCTCAGGAAGGAAATTTAAATCCTAGCATATCAGAAAAGGCTCAGTTCTTTGGAGAAATACACAAAAGCTGGTCTGAACTCTATGTACCACAGAGCTGTGCAGACAGCAGAGCTGAAAGGGTTTCATCCTGCTGGTTTTCAGCATCAGGGGGAAAGTGATAGGTCTTGAACGTGGTTTACACCTGGATAGGGTTAGTGCTGATCGAACACTTGACTCAAGGGGGACACAGTAAGTACAGCTTGCTGTGGCTTGCCTCTGACAATGATTCCTGAGGTTTATTTAATTTAATTGGGGGGAAATGAAATTGGGACGAGACCTCAGGCAATCATCTAATTCAGCCTCCTGACCCGACGACAGGATCAAGTAAGCACAACTCATCCCTGACAGATATTTGTTGAACGTGTTCTCAACAGCCTACGGTGACAGGGCTCCCTGGCCAATCTAGTCCAGCGTTTTATTGCTCGATACTTAAAAAGCTTTTCCTACCACACAGCTTAAGCTTTCAGTGATGAAAATGAATCTACTGATTTCCACAGCCCCGTTGAAAAGTGCCTTTCCACTCTGACAGTGCAATCTCCCCAGACCAGCTGTATATACTTTTTGGCAATTGTGTGCAGCTTTTGGCAATTCTAATTGGGCTTTTCCTCCACGCACACTGTTTGTTTATGAAATCTTTGTGCCTTTCACTCCGTCAAAAGCTTTGAAGTCAAGACATATCACATCTACTACACCCCCCCAAGTCCACTAGAGCAGTTACCCTGTCAGACAGCGAGGTTAGATGGGCTTAATGTGATCTTCCTGATGAAATCACATTGGAGGTTCTTTTCAGGTTTGAAGAACACACTGGAGGGGAAGCTAGTTCATAGGTGCAGCTGCTGCCTGTCAGGAATGAGAAAGGGGCTGAGACAGAGGGGCATGGGGCTGTGGGCAGCTGAAGGAGCAGGAGGCAAATCCAGCCAGGATAAAATGCGGTGCTGGACAAGCAGTCTGCGGTTTGGGATAACAGATTCTGCCAGGAACCCCTTGGGTAAGCACCAAAAGCATGGCAGGACGGTCTGCTACAAGTGTTTTAACAGTCTGTAACATCAGAGATGCATCAAGTCTATGCACCGTGAACCCCACTGGAATTCATTACAGATTAAAACATGCTGAGAGGTTTTCAGTGTTAGCAGGCTTGGGCTGCATCACTCTGGGTGCCTTTTCAGGTTTCAGCAGCTCTTGCGCCTTTATTGTATCCCAGAGTTTTCACATCATCTGGAGCAGATCCCTCTGGGCAAGGCTCCCAAGTTTCAGGTAAACATCATGTTGAGGGAAGTAATTTTTTAGATGTGTTTACAACATCAGCAGGGAGAACTCACCAGCTGCCTTGCTTCCTCTCACTGTACTGCAGGCAGCTCATCTCTCAGGATTACTTCATCGTCCTCCCCATGCTGTAGTTCCCAAAAAGCTAAGCTCAACAGCAGCAGTATTAGCTAGTCGCAACACACCTTGCAAGCTTTCCACTCTTTCTCCTCCATATCACATACCTGGGCATTTTTTTTTTCCCCAGGCAAAGCCATATAGCCATATGGAAGGACGGGACAGTTCCTGATGAGAAGCAGAACAAGTTGAAGACAGCTTCCCTGTCATCATGTCCTTTTCTCCTGTACCAGATCCATCCTTCCCTCACTCCACCTCCGCCTGGGATGGGGAAGTCACCCTGTCCTAGTTGCTAGAAGGCACCACTGCAGACAGCCTCAGCTCCTCAGGTGGTCTCCCAGAAGCCATGGCTGTATTTGTGCTGAAGTACAGAGCCCCAGGACTCAGGGCAGACTGGGGACCTGCAACCACTCATTCTGTTACAATGCTGGTGCAGCTTTAGCCCAATCCGGCTATCAATGCTTGAGGCAAAGCCTAGGCACAGCATAGGGTGACACAATTCAGACGCCATTCCCAGTAAGTGTCACAGAATCACAGAGTGGCTGAGGTTGGAAGGGAGATCTGGAGGTTGCTGGTCCAACCTACTCGTGCTGAGGAATCACCCAGGTGTCCTGTGTCAATCAGGAGCCAATACTAGGTACTGGCCTCCAACTGTACCACTGATCACCACCTCTGGGCCCAGCCATTCAGGCAGTGTTCAACCCACCTCACTGTCTGCTTGTCCAGTCCATATATCAGCAGCTTATTTGTGAGTATCTTATGGGACACAGTGTCAAAGGCCCTGTTGAAGGTGAGCCTTTTTATCATAGAATATTATCAAGTTGTTCAAGCATGACATCCCCTTGGTGAATCCATGCTGACTATTCCTGATGATTTTCTTGTTGCCCATGAGCCTGCAAATGATTTCCAGGATTAGCTGCTCAATCATCTTCCCAGGGATCAAAGTGAGGCACACTAACCCTGGGTCCTCCTTCTTGCCCTTCTTGAAGACAATCAAGTCTTCAGATACTTCTCCCAGGTGCTATGATCAATCAAGGATCACTGAGAGTGGCCTTGCAATGACTTTTGCCAGCTCACTCAGCACTTGTGGGTGCATCCCATCAAGGCTTGATGTAGTTCTTCTGTTTCAGAGGGAAGCAGATCCAGCTGCCTGTATCTATTAAGCGTGTTCTGTCTGTTTGACAGAGCACTGTCCTTTTCTCATTTTGCACACTCCATCTTTATGTTCCTCACACTCCACAGTGCAGTCTGCTTTCTGGGTAGTTTTCCACTATTCAAGCTGAGCACAGAATAGTGGTGAACTTGTTCCTGGGGCCTCTTGATAGACCCAAAAGGTCCTAAATTATTTACTGCTTCTCTAGGTGGAAGCATCTCTAAATTTAAATAGGGCTTTAGAGAATGCAGAAGTGGCCAGGTATTCTGCCTGGAGGAATGTGGGACCCAGGGGCACGTGTTCCCTGCCCAGTCCCTCATTGGAGGCAGCGAGTGCCTGGGTCAGGGCAGTGAGTCCACAGCTGCAGCAGGTAGCGTTCTGCAAGTTCAAGTGCTTCCTTCCCACTCGACTGGCTGAGCTCCTCCTCCCAGACAGGCTGGCATAATGATCTCCACATCTTCAGGGCAGTTTTCAGTGTCGCCTAGATACTCAAGAGTTCCTAGAAAATCTTTTGCATCATTGCCGGGCCTCATTTTAGCAAGGATGCTTGTGTTTTCCAGGAATTCCCTCAGCACCACAGTCACCTGGGGCTTTGCTTCCTCCAGCCTTGCAGGCAGAGCGAGCATCTGTCACAGAAGCTTGGCTCTGTCTAAGGAGTGTCTGCCACCTAAGAAATTGCTCTGTGCTCATTCCCTCTCTCCTTTTTCTGGAGAGGAGTCCTTTAGGCTTGCCAGCTGACAGCCCTTAGCTCCCCTCAGATCAGCCCCCATCATCTGCATGTCCCTATCATGGCAGGTATGGCCAGCTGCCCTTCTGGGTCAGCAAAGGGACCTTTCTAGAAACAGGGAGGTCCTGCACATAATCCACAGTAAAAACACTACAGAAAGTAGGCAATAAATTTAAGAAACACTGCTCGGCCCCCCTCAAACTTTTGGAGATCAGAAGCCCAGCCCAAAGCCTGGCTGGACAGAGGGATGCTGAGCAGGATTTGTGGCTGCACTTCGTATTGGACCTCCTGTAAGTCACTAATTAGGAAATACATACCCAGCAGCAAAGACTCTAAGAAACTTTGTTTCAAGCATTTAGGAGTTTCTAAAGTACTGATGTTTTAATGCAGTGAGAAAGGTGAGCTGGAAATAGCAGCAGCACGGATAACAGGAGAGTGGTGTAGAGAGGGAGTCCCTTGTCCGTTCTTTGCTTCTACGCTTGAAGCTTCTGCAATGACCTTGCATTAAAACTCAAAATTTTTTCAGCCCTGTTTCTGCACTGCACCTCTGTAGCCATGCTGGCCATCCTAGTCTGGATTCCCTTAATATGGAGCCTGGGCTGGAGCTGAAGTTCATGGCAACCTCCTAGCATCCTTCACCTTAGACACAGCAGCCTTCGTGGTGGAAACAGCACGGCTGCAACTGCACCAAAGGGCAAACAGCCTGTTGCTGCCAGGAATTGCACGAGTCCTCCCCAGCTGTGGTTGAGCCAAATCTGCCCAGCTGAGCTTGCTGCTGGAGATGGCTTTCCCCCATCCCAGCAACTTTGCATTGCAGTGGGCTGGGACGTGCTCTCTCGGTGAGCGCTAGTGAGTTCTTTCCAGAGCACTGATGCCACGCAGCTGCATTTTTATGAGCCACTGCCTGCCAGAAAGTTTTTGCTTTTGATGTTGCTGCAGAATGGAGCACCTGGTGAAATCTTTACCCCAGGACGTCCTAATCACAAGTTATCTTCTTCTGTCCTTGAAAGCAGTGCACTGAAAGTGCCTGGGTATTCTATGGGCAAAAACACTTTGCCTTTCATCATAGAGATGGTAGTCAGGCACCAGCCCCTGCTGTCCCCGAGGGACTGGCTCTCCCCTCCTTTCTCACCCCCTCCAGTTCCAGGTAATACTCCTACTGAATCATCACAGAACACTTTATACTTGATGCAGTGAATGCAGACAGAGAGCTGACAGTCCATCTGGCAGCTGCCAGCTCAGAAGGAGCAGCAGTAAGGTTGCCTGGGCACGTACTTTAACTCTAAATGTCCTGTTTTTCCACAAGTTTGCGTTTTGATGAACATAATGTTCTGGGAAGGAATGAGCTATCACCAAGCAACATTAACTCTGTGTTAACAAAGGGGTTTGACATTGAATTTAAGCCTGAGGACAATGCTGGGACAAGAATGAATTATCACAGGCTGGGCCATGGGTACACTGAGGATGGAAATTAGAAGAAGCTTCTTACCTGCCAGTGCAAGGATCTGGAACATCCTTTCAGCAGCAGGAGTGAGGCTAGGAGACTGAACTTGTTTTGGGTCTGAAAATCACCAAGCAAGAGGATGCAATGGGGCTGGCAGTCCTCTCTCTTTATGCGATTGCAGGACACTTTCATAATGACTTTGCCCTTAAAGTAGCACAAGCCAATCTGGGTGCCTGGGGCTCGCCTGGAAGCAGTGCTGGCTGTTTTGGGATTGCCGGGACAGTGTCCCGGGGACACGGCAGGGTGCTGTAGGGCTGTAATTACCCAGGGAGTGCAGGATGTGCATTCTGCTGCCTCCAGCATGCAGAAAGCTAGCACAGAAATTGGAGGGGACAGTATGTGACAGGCAAGCCCAGGACTGATTGCTTCAGGTGATGGCTGAGTGTCTTGCAGATCTGAGGGGATTTCTGATGAGCAGAAGAGGGCTTCTCAACACTGCAGCCCAGGGGAATGTGCATCCTTGTGAGCTGAGCATTTAGGGGCTTTGAGGCCAGCTCCTCCACTGTCTTTTCTCATCTTTACTAATTGAGCCTCAGCAGCCAGCCAGGGTACTGGTTAGTGACCAGGGTCCATCATTCATTCCCTTTCCCAGAGAGTGGGGCCAGTTGAATGGGACCAGCTTGGCATAGGATGGCAAAAGCAGATGAGAGAAGGGGATGCCCCAGGAGCATCTGTCAAAGGGAAAGATGACAGCAGCTCTCCCAGGGCAGCCACAGGCTGGGTGCTGCCGTGAACCAGCTGCTTCTGCCTTGGAGCACCTCCTGCCTTGCTCCTTCTTGCCACCAGCCCTGGACGCTAGCAGCCCTGGGACATGGCCCACAGCTCCAGCCACCCATTCCTCTTGGCACCCGCCTGCACTCAACTGCCCAACACAGAAATCCTTGCATGAAACGCTTCGCTGCCAGATTCCAGTGGATTATATGAGCTGCGGATAAAAATGGGAGTTACAGCAAACTCAGTGGTTGACTATCTCTTTTCTGTTCTTTCGTAAAAGATTAAGGCCTTGCCACAGTGACGTCTACATCTTCCTCAGTGATGAAGGTTAGGGGTTTCAAGCCTAGCTGTTGACTCATAACTGAGCAGAAGAGAAAAGGGAAAATTAGCATGAAGAATGTTGCTGAGATGGCTTGAGCATGTTCAGAGATTAGTGTAGATTACGTATGGCTCGTGTGTTTAGTCAATGTTTTTAATGGAATTTGATCTTTTTAAAAAGATAGGGCACCTATATGTAGAGCATTTGCCTTATATCTGCAGATCCACTGCATGAAAGGGCAGATCATTAACAAGCTCCTCCAGAAAGGATCATTGATTCCTGATGTTGTAACATCAGTGCTTTCTTCTAAGCCTAGATGCCTTTGGATATTTTGGTGAGCTCTTGAGCCACTGGATGGTGTGTCCCCATCCAGAGTCTAGCCTGGGTCTGCAGGGATTAAAATTTGCTCCCCATGTGTACGCGTGTGTAGACCCTTCTGGGATATGAGGTTGGTGCTCCAACTTCCCCATTAAATACTTGGTTTCTGACTGCACTAGCTAGCGAACTCAGCAGAGGCCAGGAATGTGACCTTCGTCTGAGCTGTGTCACCTCCAGTGCACGTTGCCTCTGGATCAAGGCTGAGGCAGGCGGGGGAGGCTCAGGCTGCTGCTCCTGAGATAACTGGAAGGATCAGGGGAGATGGGTGAGTGCTCTGTCTAAACAATGGTTTCAGAGTAGAGCTGTGATCATACTAAAATTAATTTCAAATATGCACAGTAACACAAGAAGGAATTTGCATAAGACGTCACATGGAGTTGCATACAATTTCGCATATTTAAACAAAATACAATAAAGCACAGCTCGGGTGGGTATGTGAAATCATTTGTGCAGTGAACCGTGCAGAGAAACAACGTACAATTATCACAGAAGAAGAAAACAAATGGCAGCAACCACTCAGGATGCAAAGTCAGCTCAGAAGTTGTGGAACACCAGCCTCTTCCTTCATCCACCATCCAGATGCTTGGAGTCCCATTATCATGCGCTGCTTTTCCACCAGGCCCTTCTGGTGCAGACGATGGTGCTTGCTGTTTCATGCCACTACTCACACCTTCCTTCACATTTGCATCCTTGGCTTCAACTTTGCAAAGCACTTCCCTCACGCATCATTCTTCCTGGGCTTTCTCATGTATTCATCTCTGAGTCTGAGGGACTCGTCACTCATCACGCACTGCTCTGCATGGTACTGCTCCTGCCCTTTAGTGGTGAAGGCCAGAGGCGAAAAAACTGGCTCTGGGAGCCCCAGGGCAGACACTGACAGCCTCGTTTTTGTTGGTCTCAGTGTTGTGCATGCTAAGAGTGAAATCTCTATGGCTTACTTCTTGATGCCTCTGCAAATCACATGATGTGGGCTCCATCTCGGCTCCTGGAAACTGATAACCCAAAAACTAACATTAGAAGAGGATGCAAGAAAAGGGAAAAACATTCCTTAAGTGGGAATGTATTGTCCTTTGGAGTGAACATCAGAGGGCTGACCCCTTTAAACCTGCAAAAGGGACTTTTACCTCCTGACCTACATTTTGAAACAATCCTGCATCTCTGACAGGTGGGCTGGGTCAGCACTGCAGCAGTGAGACTGAGCTCTGAGGGATGACCCTTGAGCATGTGCTTCCTCTTCCCTCCCCAGGAGGCAGGCAGGCAGGCAGAGGAGGATCCAGCTGCTCCTCCTAAAACAGCTGGAAAGATTAGAGGAGCTGGGTAAGTGCTCAGGCTAAACTGGTGCATCAGTGTTGGCAGAACCCTGGCAGCTGTGAGCTCCCAGATCTTCAACCATCTTGTCTTCCCTTACCCAGAATTTACTTTTAATGCTCCCTAGCTCTAAATTTCTGTTCCGATCCCTTTCTCTGACCCTACCACTTCTTCCAGTCCCATCTTTTAATCCTAGGTACAATTTCTGATCCTACCCACTCTCTCACCCATTTTCCTGCACCCTCATACCTCTCTTTAGGCTTTTGCTTGACAGCTTCAGCTCCTTATGTTTCAGTTAGGCAATTTGTTTGTCTCTGCAGGACTGCCTGAGCACTAGCAAAGAACTGTCACCAAAAACCTGGAAGAGGCAGTGTTATGCTTAGTCACCATTTTGTCCCAACCCTCCTCTAAATTGCAGGTACCAGGGAAAAAAATCTGTCTCTTCTTCAGAATCACTGCACCACATAGTTAGCTATAGGTAAGCTGGTCAACGTGAGTAGCTACAAGAAACCTCCATTTATCCAGGACAGTCTTTTTGGTCTTCATTTTGTCATGGAGACCCTGACGCTTAGTGTAAGAGAAATCTCATTATAAAGGAAACTCTTACAGCTCCTGCTGTGTATCCAGCCAACGTAGGGTAATGCTAAGCGGAGCCCTGGACCTCATTTGTGTGATGTTCACTCACATGCAATGTGTCACACAAGAAAGGAATTGGCAAAGCAGAAAAAGGCATCAGAGAGAAACCATTTCAGGCTTAGATAACATCCTGGTGTTACCAAATGGATCTGAATCAATGTAATGAGACTGACACAAACCTCCACTGTAGGTATGTTTTACCACTGCATTCATGTTTAGGTTAATGAGCACATTCAGGCAAAGCTCTCTGTGTTCACAGTTCACTAACCTGGCTAGACTGAGTCCCCTGACACTAGAAGAGGACACCCACCACTGACTGTTCCTTGGTTTGACAAGGGCTCAGAAAGCTTCTACTGTCTGTATCTCTTTACCAAGGCTTAGATAGTACCTGAGAGAGTCACGATGCCTGTGATTCTGATGCATCCTTTTCCGGGCAAACTAATGAAGAAGCCAACTATGTCCCCATCCAGGCCAGGCTGTAACACAGATTTGACCAGTGCATGCTCTAGACATCAAATCATGTTTCTCTGACAGAAAATAAGTCTCCCCAGGCTTGTTTGCTTGCTTGTTTGTTGAACCCTTGTGGTATGTCCAGATGTCAATGAAGTCTGGCCTTCAAACTAGACTGGTTGCCCTAGAGCATCTGCTCTCCTGCCACTGGAGTGCTAACTAGGAGCCACAGAGATGCAGGACAGGACCCTGGAGCAGAGACTAGCATTTGCCTCCCTGTCAGATCTCTTGTGAGGCTTGATCTGAGGTTGAAGATAGTTTTGCTTGTATTCTGGTCACTCCCAGAGAAAGCCGGGCTTTGGATCAATGTGGAATGCGTCACTGAATGGCCTATTATTCACTGAGTGCAATGTGCACTTGGACACACAGCAGCCCTCAATAAAGATTCAATTCTGCCTCTGAGGATCAAAGCAGGAATGAACCAAGGGAACTACTCAACTCTTTTACATGGCGCTGAAATGAGAGGTTGCTTGTTTCAGGGCGACTCTTTATGGCAGTTTCAAGTTGTGCATTTCTCCTAATTAAATGGCCATCCATTTAGCCACATCCTTTTAGTAAGGTGTGGAGCTACCTCTGATTTAAGCTCTCCTTTCCCTTTCCCTTACACTTGAGTTAGCACAGCTAGCATTCCAGAGCACATGGAGTCCTGACTTTCAGCCCTAGCTCTAGAGAAGCTCCCTGAGCAGGGGAGGCAAGCAAATGCTTTTGCGCACTGCCACATCCCTGCAATACAAGCACTTCCAGCTGACAGTTGCCTGATTTTTTTTTCCCCATAACAGGATAATTTATTGCAGGTTATAGGAGGTACTCAGCTGGAGGGAATCCCAGGTTTGGGAGATGTTTTCAAGATGTATTTCTGAACCACTCTCTTTCTTAGGAAATCACAGTGGTCAGCAATACCTCATGTCTGTTTTTTGACTGCTCATTGGGATGATTTTTATGTGTCTTGAAGCGGTTGTACAGTTTTTAGATGTTCTTCTTTGATTTAAATTATTGCTTTCAGTCCTCCCATCTCTGCTGTCCTCATTCAGCAATGCAACTCCCAGTGCTAGCTCCCCCTTGAAGAACAGAATACAGGGGGAGATGCTAGGGAAGGAGGCAAGGCTGGAAACTGGAAAGAAAAGGGAGATGCTGTGGAAGGAGGCAGGGCAGGGACCAGATACAAAGTGTGGGAAGTCAACACGGACAGGTGGGTAGGAATGATGTAGTGGGGAGTGGTGATGGGAGGGGACTAGAGAAGGGAGTCAGTGTTTCAGGAAGCCAGAATAAAAACGGGAAGCCTGTGCAGCATCTCCTGAGTCAGAGAACAGGTCCTGAGGAAGAAAGGGAATGTTTGACTTGGTGCCTGCAGCGTCAGCCTGTGCAGAGAGGGCACCAGAGGAAAAGCATCTGATGACAGAGAAGTCAACAGGAAAGTCTGAAGCTCCAGCTGGATGCAGATGAAGTTTGTGCAAGACATTTCACTGCACGGATGAGTACATGACTGCGCTTTTTCAGCAGAATCTGTTATCTTCTCAATTAAGTCTCTCTAGCCTGCCCAGCATCACAGGCACTGACTGGAGAGGATCAGCCACCTAAAGCAACAGGGGTCAAGGACTCTGTCCTCCCACACTCAGCACAGGGACCGAAGAGGTGCTGTTCAGCCTCTGACGTGTGTGTACCCTGGAACAGCCTCTGCAGGAGTGTGTCTGCTCTGATACGTCTGGGGCCACCTCTAGCCTACAGGCATCCTGTCCAGGACACAGGACACCATCTGGAGAAGCCCGGCCCTGCAGCACTGGTCCTGAGTCCTTCCAGTAGGCAGAGACTCCAGGACAGAGTTTGAGGTCTGGTCCGGACTGAGGAACCCGCTCCTTCCTCCAACAGTGAAGCTGCAGATCGGGGATACCTCCAGCACCCAAAGGACTCAAACGGCGACAAGGCAAAGGGAGCAAGGGCTGGGAACCATTCCCAGCACTCAGCAATTCTCTTACCATTTCCATGGAGCAGCCCTTCGGAGTGGCCATTGAGTCTGGTGCTGGTTTCCAGCAACCCCTTCTGTGCCCCCTGCCCCCAGCCTCGACTGCTGCTGGGCTTGCGAAGTGGAGGAGTTGCAAGAGACAAGGATGCTTAATTACAGAGCAGCCCTGGAAACCAGCAACAGTAGCAGCACTGTGGCCAGGAGGGGAGGCAGCAGGGCTGTAAATAGAAATTGCGGAGGCAGCCGCGGGGAACAGAATGAGGGAGGATTCTGCGCCTGCAGCGCTCCATCTTCCTCCCTTCTCCTCAACTTCACTCACCTCTCCCGGGCACCCTGGCCCCCAGCGTGAACCTCTGTGTGACAAGCAGCCCCAGCGCGTGGCTAGGAGGCAGAAGATCCAGAGGCAGGACAGCTGCTTTGGGTGGAGAAGTGGGTGAAGAAAGGCTCCTCCTCCATCAGAGGCTGCTTCCCATGGAAATGCATAAAGGTGGTCAAAGGGCCTCTTTGGCCAGCAAAGAGGCCAAGGTGAGATGGACACAGGGACAAATTGCCCCTCTCTACTCCCAAGAAGAGACTGTAGGATGCCAGGTGTGTGAGCCCCCATTCCACTGGGGTCTGCCCAGGGTGAATTCTTCCTCATCTCACCCTGACTTTTCCAGTGTTGCATCTTCCACAGCATCAAGAGCTCTGCTTTCAATATTTTGCAAAGTTTTATTTAAAAATGTTGAAACTAACATCCCACAAGAATATTTCACCACAAGGAGAAGAGAAATCCTACAAAAATATATATCACAGCGCACAAGGGCAGGGAAGGGGGAAGAGCGAGACTGAGCAGGGAAGCAGGAGGGAGGCGAGAGGAGAGGATGGAAGCTGCAGCAGAACAAGACTGAGTGGCAAAGGGAGAAAAAGAGAGGAGTGGGGAGAGTGAAACAGTAGGAAGGGAGAGATAACCAGGAGGGAGACCATGGTACAGGACAGGAGTGGGAAGAGGGCAAACAGTGGGAGAGGGAAAACAACAGGAAAAGAGGAGTGGAGAGCTGGCAGTTGGTGAAGGAACGTGACCCCTCTCTATGGTCTTGCCAAGATAGGGCCAGGACTACAGTAGGACATTAGCAGGGGTGCAGCTGGGGAGCTGGAGTTTGACCCAGGGCTTTTGTGCTGCCGGTCTCAGATCTAAGGCTGTGCCACAGATGTAGTTTGTCAGAGTGAAAAAACAAAACCACAGTTTAATTCAGAACAGTCTCAAGGTGGTCTTGTTTGAGAACTTGGGGGGAAATGAATAAACCACTCCTTTCCAAGCAATTTTTTTTTTAATCAGGAAATGGAGTGGGAAATGAAGCGACCAGATTTGCAAGGGCACTTGGGTGCCATTGAGAAAGAGGTAGATAGCCCTCTCTGGATGCTTGTCTGGATGTGAGTCTCTGGAAACTGGACCGGAGGAGAGGTGTGGAAGCACACACCAGAGGTCTGTTCCCTGCCTACCAGTCACAACCAGCCAGATGGGAAAGCTCAAGCAGGATTTGTTCCTGTGGTCATACCACTCTCCTGTGTAAAGAGAGGGAGACTCCAGTTCCTGCTGCAAAACAGTACAGGGCAGAGGGGAGCGATTCTCCGTCAGACTTTCCCTCCCTCACATTCCACTCAGAGAGACACCACCCTTGCATTAGCAAAGCTAGGGCTTTCCATCTCAGCAGAGACATGGTTCCTTCAACTCACTCAGCCCACCTGGATGTTCCTTTTTAACAGCACAGCAATATTGGGCAGGATCAGCCAAAGGCTATGAGCATTTTCACTTGGTTTCCCCACACATTTTTCTCTCTGTGAAGTTTTCACTGGAAAAAACAATAATCCAGATCTTTCTCCGCTGTTCAACTAGAAGCCAGGGAACCCTGATGGGCTGTGACTCAGAAGGTGCTGGCCTCTGCCCTGGCTCAGAACTCAGTGCTGTCAACCCACCCATGTGCACATCTTATAAAATATTAGCCTGGGCCAGGGAAGAGACTACAGGCATGCTGTGGCTCCAGTCTGTGTAAGGTTTATAAGGCTCCAGTCATGGAGAAAACAGATCCAGTGAGATTATTTATTGACTGGAAGAAGTTTGTGTGTTTACATGTGTTTTGAAGGTTTTGCACCAGGGACAAAACATGGCAATGAATGTTTGGGCAGGACAGTGAAGTTATTTCCCCGTATACCTAACCTGTTTCATATGAGAGAGTGAATGACTGCCATAAAAACATACTTGGCTGGGAAAATTGGTCTTAGGAAAGATGTTCATCATACCCAAACTTCTGTTGTTGTAAGAGTTTTCTCTACTGGATTCACCAGATTCCCCCTTACCGCAGTACCCACTAAAGGTTTCACTCCCTGGAGATAATTCTACCAACATTAGAGATATGTAAAAGGGGGAGAAAAAACCCAAAGCACTGAAATCTGATTTGCTTGCAGAATTTACAAAAGCCTGGCCAGGAGACTGCAGGGCTTCCACTCATCAAGCGTTGGAAAGTGTTTTCTCTATGCCTCCTGTGGTCTCCTGCCACTTTCTTACAGACCTTCTCTCCACGCAGCATGTGGAAAGACAAAGTCCAAGGACAGCCTGTGAAGAGAAGAGTCTAAACTCTGGCCTTGTTTCAACAAACACTGTTGATCAAAGAACAATCTAATTAATCTGGTCTGGAAGATTACTTAAACCAGTTCAAGGCATTATGTTGTAAACTGCCAGCAATCAGCAGTGCAGCCTCCTGCAGACTGTGTGCAGATGTCCTCCCCCAGCACAGATATGCCAATGAGAAGGGGAACAGTCCTGAGCTGCCCTCAGCTGGCAGGGGCAGCAGCAAATGGGGCAGTGAGCAGAACAACTACCTGGCCCTTCTCTGTCCATCCACAGCTTGAATGCCCACCAAATCCTTGAATGAAGCCTTGGTAAGAACAGGCTCAGTAACAGATCGATGTATGGTAAAGCACTAATATCCCTTGCTATAAGCACAGACTCAACCTGTGCTTAGACTAGAGATCTCCAGAGCCCTTTTCCACCTACACCTTCAGCCATTCTGTGCTTTTAATAAGCCAGTAATTTTATTTGACCTGTCATTTTCTCCAAATCTCTACTGTTTTTTGTAAAGCTTATTGTAATTTACACTCTCATTTAAATGTCCTTCACAGTGAGTCAGATGGGACCCGAGATCACCTAATAGTTCAACTGGGTATGTGGGCAGAATCAGGCCTCTTATGAAATTCCCTGTGCTTTGTCCTATAAAGAATAGGCTTTTACTGCAGAGATATAGTATGAAAGGGCTATTTCCTTCTCTCCTAGATGACTTTTGTCAGATACTTTGTGTGCTGCAATGGGGCCTTCAAATTGCAGGTGAGTTTCTTTGTCTCTGGCCACATCAGTCCAGCAGTGAAGGTGTTTGTACACTATAAGGGCAACCTTACCTAAATGTGCATCATTTCAGCTCAGTGGCTGTCACTGTGAGGTTTTAATTTATTTGAAGATGTCCACAAAAGCCAAGGGAAAGCAACTATTGTCATTAAGCTGAAATTTGCGATCTCACACTTTCTCAAAGTGACACCCATGGGTCCACACATAGGAAGAGATGAAGATGCACGGATCTTGCTCACACAAGTAAGTGACAGTGTGGCTGCCTGTCCCACAGACCACCCCAGCTCTGAAGGATGTGTGCAGGCAACTGGTTTGGAGAGATACCTGTGCCATTGCTTTCAGTTCCCAACCAGCTGGGCAACACACTAGAGAAGCTTGGGACTCCAGATATCCCCTCTCTCATGCCTTTGGTGAACATTGCCTCGTGGGTTTCCAGTCACCTTGCACTCCAGGAGGGACTTACCAGCAGCACATGGCAACTCTTCCAGTGTTGCCAAAGCCAACCCTAAATTGCTCTTTGTCATACCAGGCACAGAGGGTCCCGTCTGACGCATGTTGCCTGTGCCAGGAGTGTCTGAAAGCAATTCCCTACCTCAGCCCAGCAAAATGCAAGTTCCTTGTTCCCATGTCTTCATGCCACGCTTCAGCTGCAGTGTCCAGGATGCTTGTTAAACAACATGGTGAGCAGAGGGCTTCACCTTGGGTTTTCTGAAGAATATCATTAGTGTTCTTCAGAAAAACCTTGCTGAAGGAGACTGAGGGGGTGGAGAGGGACAGCAAGGAGGCTTTCAACAAATCAAAACATTTGGAAAGCTAAAGGAATCTTTTCCAACTTTAACTGGCAAGAGAAGTGGCAGGGTGGTGGGAACTGAGGGGAAAAAAACCTCTGAATGGAGAGACAAAGAAAGATACAAGCTGAAGAGGAAAAAACAGGACTGTTAGGCAGAAAGAAACTGGAAAGATGTGAATATCTTCCATCTAGGGGGAGAGGTAATATTTCCTTCAAGGAAATGGGCTGTTGAGGGATCTCAGGCGCTGTGTGAGCCTCTTCTGCCCAAGCTTCACCCACCTTTGGGACTCTCAGGAGGGCCAAGGCCTCAGGAGTAGAAGAACCTGCCACCATCTGAGTCACCTTGGCTCAGGAGAGACCAAGCCCCAGCGGACAATCCTGCAGCCACTGAACTCCAGACGTTCACTGCAAAGCACACGACATGGGAAGAGACACACGGAGGGGTTAGGGCCCATGGGGACAGGGGTACACCTTTCCACCTTGCCTACCCCCGACATCAGGCATGCACTGGTGAGAGAGTCACGGAGATCCAAGTGTATCTGTGCACATATGCTAGAAGAGGGGCCAGGGAAGTCTAGATTTCACACCACCACCAGCTGTCTTCCCTCCCACTGTCCTGCTCTCCCATCACCCTGTCCTTTGTGGGTGGAGGCATCCCCAACCTTCCCCCAGCAGGAGGCCAAGGAGGCCCAGCTCGTCCATTTGCCCGGGCACGTCCCAGGGGTGTTAGTTAATAATGGTGGTGGTGGGCCGTGGCACAAGGAGGTTGTTTTTTCCTGGGGTAGCAGAGGTGGCAGGAGTCTGCGCTCGCCAGCTGTGACAGGAGGGTGGGGGGAGCCAGCTCAGCCTCTCCCAGGAGCGTCACAGATTCACCAACGGGATTCTAGAGGGAAGAGGGAATTGGAAATTAATTAGCGCTTACACTGCCCCAACCCACCACCTCCACAAACCTGCCTCAGTCTGCCTGTCCCCCTGTCCCCTGCCACCTCCTCCTGCCCTGGCTCACAGGTCACTCACCGGTTGAGCTGGAAGGCCGCGTTCTTCCCATGGCCACTCAGTTTCTCCACACCCTCCTGGCTCTGCCTGGACTCCTCTGCCTCAGGTGTGGGGACCAGGGAGTCACCATAGGGCCCCAGGATGCTGACAGTGGTGGGAGAGAGGTCCGTGAGAGGCTGCTGGCTCTCCTGCTGCCTCCCACTGCTCTGCTGCCCCGAGTGGCGCCGACGTTTCTGATTACGGTCCCAGCTTTGGAGAGAGCAAGGGGTGAGGTAAAAAGACAAGCCCCTGCCCTCAATGACAGAGAGATTTACGGGAAGGATCCCGCTACACTCAGCATTAAAGCCCAGCTGGGCCCATGTGCCAAACCTTCCAAGGGCTTGCAGCACCAGATCGGCACCCATGGGACAAATGGGACCCAAGCCCAAAGTCCTCCTGCCCACCCATCTATAGACACTGGCACAGTGAGAGCTTCCATTGGCACAAACCCCGCTCACCAGAACTTGAATATGATCCCGGTGGCAACCAGGACAATGATGATGGAGATGGTGATGGTGACATACAGCTGGGGGTCCACACCTGTGAGAAAAAGGGAGAGAGGGAGGTGTGATGGCCATTCCCACCTGTCCCCAGAGAGAAGCAAGGGGGAGGGCGCATCTGAGTTTTGCAGAAGGAGCTGCTCCTGCAGGGACAGGAGGTGAAAGAGACAAAGGGCAGATTTACCTTCCCCCCGGGGCCCAAACAAGAAGGGCCGCAGGGTGGCTGGGGTCTCACGCAGGTTGAGCCCCGCATTGTGCAGGAGCGAGTGGGAGTTGGGCTGCGCCGTTGCCATCCCGTGCGGCGAGACAAAGGTGTATCCCAGCGGTGGGAAGCCTGGGTTGGCCGAGTTTGTGTCCCCTCCATCCTCATCTGACACTGTGGGGCCCCACACGATGGCCCAGGGGTACTGGGAGGAGGGCATGCCGTCCTCAAATCCGGAGGGGGTGGCAGGACGGGCCCCCGCCGCCTGGCGCCTCAGCCGCACGACGTGCCGCAGCTCTGCGCCCCGGGCGGGCTGCGCCCGCTGGCGCGGCTGGGCCGGCCGGGAATCCCGCTCCGGCAGCGAGGTCCTTTCCCAGATGCAAATGGGACGTGGGGTGGAAGGACTCCGACGGGTGCAAAGGGGCCGAGCGGCCATTGGGACACGAGAGCGAAGAGACCAGACGCCGGGAGGAGGGATGGCCGAGATGACGAGGAGGAGATGCCACAGCTGCAGGGAGTGGATGCAGGAGAGGAGTGGAGGCATCCTGCTGCAGGGTAGGGGGAGGAAGAAGAGAGCAATATCTGAAATGTTCCTCCTGTTGAAAGGCCAAGCAGCCGGGAGCAGCCCACCGCCCACACTCCTGTTTTCTTCCCGCCTCACCTGCCAATGTGGGAAGCTGTGAACCTACCAGGCACTGGGCTCCATCTCAGATGCAACAGTGTCTTTTCTCAGTGAGGATCTTCTCATCTTCTTCACTGGGAACCAAAAGGGGAGGGGGTGTGTCAGTGTTCCCTCCACAGCGGTGGTGGCTGTCTCCCTGCAGGCACTGTGTGCCACCCCCAGGTGAGCTCCCGGCCCTGGCAGGCAGGATAAGCAGAGTCCATGCATCCACATGTGCATCCTCTCCTGCTCTTGTGCCCCCCATGCTCTTCCTGTGTGGAGCTGTATCATGTCCCCAGTCCCAACGCCACACAGAAACGTGTGATAGCATATGCTCACAAAAGCAAGGCGTGATCTCGGGAGCACACGTGCCGAAGCACATGCGCAGCTTCCCCAGGGACTCTCCTGTCTGAGGGCCGAGAGGGGGATTCGGCATCTTGTTTGCTTATCGCTGGAACTAGTTGGAATCTTAATTCCTGTGTTTATTTATAGTGTAGAGCGTGTAATCCATTTATTAAAAAAGAGCCTCTTCATTGTGTGCCAGAGCGAGGGAGCAAGAGGGAAAGCACGAGGGTGATAAACCAAGAAGACTGAAAAAGAGAGTGAATCAGCGAGAAAAGTCCAGCCTTACTAAAGAATTTAAGAGAAAAAATATGTCTATCAAATATTTAGTATTTACTTTCCTCTTAGCAAACACGAAATTACCTTCCCACACTACTTGTCCTAATGTCCTCTGCACTGTCCCATGCCTTCCTTTCTCCTCTATCCCTCCCCTCTCTCTCTCTCTTTCACCTTCCATGGCTGAGCAACAATAACACGGAGTAAGGGCAGGTCCCCTCAGCTGAATTTCTGCACCGGACGCACACCACCCTCCAGCATCAGGCCGGTGGTAGCACGGCTGCCCTTCGTGCTGCCTGCCCCTTCCCTTGGCTGGGCACAGCGCAGTGCCGGCCCTTCCCCGGCGAGCTGCTATGTGCCGGGCCCCGGATCCTCTCTGCAACCGCACGCACACGCGGGAAAAAAAAATAAATATCCTGCAAGTTGTTCAGCTCACTCCTTCATTGTGAAGGGGAAAGCATGAATGCCGATAACCCACGGTCATGCCCTCCTGTGGCTGCTGGGATGGAGAAACAGGAATGCGACAAGCATCTCCAAGGGAGTCAATGCAGAGGCCAATCCTCCAGCCCTGAGTCAGCCGTGCTGCACCTCCCGGCTCCCAAGGGGTTACTGCCATCCGCTCCTGCTCAGCCCATGCCCTGAACGGAAACTGCAGCCCCTCCTGCATGGGTGGTTTCCTCTTGCTGAGGGAAGAGCCCGGTGCCTGCTGTGATGTACACCTAAGGAGAGGGGTTGGGAAGAAGGGCACCCAAGAGTAAGTAGCTGTCTAGCTCCTTCTGCATTAGCCGGGTATATTTTTAGTTTCCTTCTGTTAAATATTTAAACAAAGTTCACAGGAAAAAAAAGAATTGTTGGCTAATGTGCCCTGCCCCTCCCTCCAGGGCAAGATCAGTCTCTGGAGGGATCCTGAGATGAAGATGAGGAGAAAAGAGCAGCTATTCTCAGCATTTCTTTGTACTTTGCTCCTGAACCTCTAAGCCTTGGAGGGGTCTCAGTGTTAAAATGCAGCTCTGCAGAGAGGCAGCAGAATGGAGCAAGTTTCTTATGAAGCCAGAGACTGGTGAGATCTTGGCCATCTGGATTATGATCACGATACCGTGGAAGATCATGTCTGGCAACACAAATCCGTGACAGAATTTATTTTGGACTTTGGAAAGGAGGGAATTCCAAGGATGAAGGACCTCCCTGTGTGATTCTCCAGGCTAGAGGACACACAAGCTACACAGTGGTTTCAAGGTGGCCTGGAGTGCCTGGGGCCATGCCTGGGACTCACCGCAGGACAGTAGCTCCCTGGGGTGGAAAGCCTGCTCTGTTTGTTGCACGGCATTCTGAGTCACAGCTCAAGTCTTCAAGGGTTGTGGGCTGTTTTGCATCAGGCAGCAGGAGATGTGGGTCAGGACAGCGCCATCCCAGGAGGGGAGATCTTCTCCATGTACAGGTAGACCTCAGTGCCACTCCCACAGGGAAGTGTGGTACGGTAGGGGTGCAAGTGTAACCTCTATCACTCCTCCTAACAGTGGTGGTTCTACCATCAGAAACATGCCTGTGTGTAGGTGTGCTGGGCCACTGCATTCTCCTTGCTTGTTGGGAGGTCTTATGATGGAGACCTCTCTGTGCTTCTCAGCTGAGACTTTGAGCTCCAGCAACAGCACCCGACTATGGGTTTCCAGTGTCTAAAGCCTGGGAATAAGAAACTCTGCAGAGCCAAATTCTGGATGGCTTTCACACCCAGCAGTCTAAATTTCAGCTGTATGGAGCAGGTAATGGCTGTAATGAGCTGAGGGGAAGGAGTGAGCCCCAGCACTGACCACCCCATGAAGACATGATGCTGGGGAGGTGACAGCCTGGACATGGGGTGTGAGCCTCAGACCTGAGACACTGCTGTGCAAGGGTTCTGCTGCCTACAGCAAAGAGCCAGTGAGTCCTGGTGCCCCCACCCCAAACATAGCTCCAGATGAGTTCAGGAATGAGTGCAGTGTCTGTCGGTCTCAGTCAACACATTCTGGTTTGCTAATCAGATCATGACCAAAGACTGGGAGTGTGTCCCACACTGGCACAGCCAGGCCTCGTTGTGGAGAAGCTGGGAGCAGGACAAAGGTGTCTCCCGTAGCATGAAAGCTGTGGGAGCAAAGGAAAGTTTCAGGTGGAAATGCCAGCCACTGCAGGCTGGACTCCACTGTACATGGAGTATTCGTGTTCAAAACAGAGCACAGATGTCCCTGTGGCTTATGGACAAACCAGCAGATGAAGCACGTCTGGGGCACTCTGCAGTCAGCCACCAGCAGTGGGGATTGTGTCCTGGGCACAGACCCTGCTGTGTTGGAGGGTGAGCATAACTCATGTCCTTTGTTCGGCTCTGCATGCAGCTCCCAGTGTGGTTCCTGAATAAACTGGTAGATCTTCAGAGAGGGAGAGATGACACCAGTGCTCTAACTACCTGGACATATAAATCCCACCTTACACCACTCAAGAGGCTTTTGTGTGCCAGAGCAGAGAAGCTGAACTTCTGCACCAGTACCTCATCGCATGGCTCTTGGTTTCATATGTGTTTCCGAGGTCTAATTGCAATAATACCAGACAGGGCTGCTGCCAGAGTCTGAGCAGAAACCTGTATACTTTCACTCTGGGTACAGAGCCTTCATCACAGCATTCCGGTCCTCTGATGCACAGATGACAGAGTGTGAATGACAAAGCTATTTCCCCAGGGCATTTCATTGAGCTCAGTTTGTGAATCTTGGTGATTGAAAACAGTGAGTAAGAATTACACTGTTCTTTGCTACTGCATATGGACCCCACCATCAGTCCAGGCCGGGGCTAATCTGTTAGGAGCTGCTCTCATTGCGTTTGCAGGATGGAAGCATGAATCCGCTGCTGTTCTCCAGCTTCAGAGACCCATCCGTGCTTGCCCCCTCGCTGTAAGCCTCCCGCAGCATGGACCCGCTGCTGCTGGGACATGAGAGACCGGATACCGGTAGCCATGCCCCGAAGCATATATACCAGTTCATCAGGAGTGGCTGGGAATTTACATCCCACCTAATGGCTAGGAGCAAAGCCTGCTGCACTCCTGCTCTGAGCAGAGAGTTCAGACTAAACCCCTGAATGTCACACCCTGAGCTCTGGAGTTCAGATGATACCGTGCTCCAAAAAAGCCTTAGGATTTGCTGGTGATAACCCCTTCTCCATGTTTACCATGACCCCATAGACAAATCCTATCTAAATAAAAAAGTCACAGGAATAATAGAGCCAAGGTGCCAGACGTGTGCAGGCAATACTCAGGCTGTAGCTGTCTCGCATCAAATGCAATCTGTAAGCTTCTGTTACAAAATGCTGAAGTTTGACAAATTCAAATGAGGAACAATACTATTAATAAAGAGGGTCACACACCAGCACAATTCACCTAGGTAGGTGATGTGTTCCTTACTGCCTGGAGCCTTTGCCTGGCTGTATTCCTTAAAGAGACGCTACAGTTCAATCAGAAGTTATGGGCTTGGCTCAGGAAATTAAATTGGTGAAATTCTCTGGCCTGTGCTCTGCTGTAGGTCAGTCTTTATGATCAAAATGTTCCCTCTGGCCTTAAAATCTGAGAATCTCACAGTTTTCTCGGTGCCTAGCAGAGATCAGCTCTGGCTGGAGAGCAGTTGGAGGAAGCTGAGCGCACACAAGCCGTGTTAGTGAGAAGCGGGTAGAGTCTCCTTCCATCTGAGGATGGGAAAAGAGTTGCACCCGATTCTGTCTGGCTCGGCTGGCAGATGATGATCTATCTGTATTTTTGTAACATCTCGAGCTTGACTGCTGTGATACTGTGCCTCTAGGAATGAAGCTGTCTGCTCTGAGCGTTCCAGCTAGTTCAGAATGCAGCAGTCTGTTTGTTCAGCGACTCAAGCTGCCGGGAAAGCATCACCATGCCCCTCTGCACCCCACATCATCTCGCCTTTGAGCACAGAGTCTGGTACAAGGTCTCCAAGCCAGAAATTCAAAGCCCAGTATGGGACAGGACCCACTGACCTAAGCAATCAATCACCTCCCCTTATACAGCGATGACCTCACATGACGGATATATTCCACTGGAACAATGAAATTGCTAACCAGTTTGGGGAGAGGGGGAAGGGATGAAAAAAGGGTAAAGAAGCTCATGACCCTGAGAAACAGAACATTCACAGGAGCTGGGCCAAGATTATGAAACTTACTGCTGGCTGAAATAACGCTCGCCATTAGCAACCCCGCATCACCGAGAGCTTCATGCAAATCCTTGCTTCACCCAGCTCCTCCACGGCAACGATCCCACTCAAAATTGTGACCAAAAAATCAAAACAAACCTGAGGAGGTCCCGGCCCTCCTCACAGAGAAGAAATGCTAGGTTGGCTGTCATTTTTTAAACTCTCAGCCAGTATTAAGGACTATGGTGACAGCTACCAATACGAGACTGTGATCTGGGACCATGGAACCTGGCAGCTATCTCTAAGCACTGAGCAGAGCAGTTCAAGCACTGGCAACAAGACCCCTACACACACTGCGTAGTGCCTTGGGCACCCCACACCTGTATTTTTCTCAGTGGCCATGAACATTCTGTACTTCATGGTCCAAGAAGCAGAGATGCAGTTATTACTGGTTTGGTAGCAGGAACCTCAGTGTTGGTGAAAAAGGGTTATATATATGTCCTGCTGTATTTGGCTGGGTGGAGACAGGGAGAGGAAGGAATCCCAGAGCAGCTGCCCCAGGGATGTAATTCTGCTGCACTCGGAGGAGTTTTGGCAGCTGGGAGCATGAATGTGAATGCTGGTACCCTAGAGTGGGAGAAGCCAAGCCTATCTGGGAAAAGAGTTCCCGCTGTGCACGGGGCTGGGGGTGGCAGCTCGCTGAGGAGGCTGAATTTGGGGGCTGGCAGTCAGAATGCAGTGCCCACATCAGGGTGCTCTACCTGGTCTGAGGATGAAAGGGTTGGTGGCAGCATCCAGGAGGATTTGGCAGGACCGGGGAGGGGCTGACACTGTTTGCCCTGAGTCAGTACAGGTCCTGCAGCGTTCAGTGACTTGACGGTGGGAATTTCTGTGCCAGGGTGTCAGGTTGAGCACTTAGGGGCTGGGGCAGAAAGCAGGGCTGGAAAGGTGATGCTGCATTTGGACATTTTGGTAGCTAGGGAATGGGCGTGTGAAGCTCATCAATGGTCCTCTGAGCTTAAGTCTCCCTGCATTTGGGAACTATGAATGTGGCCCCATTCCAACCAGCACTCTAGGATGCCGGTCCCCTGCCATCTAGTGCCTGCCTGCAATACATGTCATGAGTCTGCCAATCTTCTGCCTCCCAGTTTCCTATAGTTCCCGGGCATCTGAGTGCTTCAAACGCTGAGTCTCCACATCTGAATTGCTCTGTCTTGCATGCTGCACCCTTGGCCAAGCAGGAGGAGGGATTGACCTCTCTGTTTCCTTTCTCCAGCTGCGCCAATTTGGCTGAAGTCGCCTTCCTCAGCGCAGGTTCCAGTGCTCCAGCACAACAGGTCTGTGATGGAGCCCGAAACTGGAGGGCATGAGGCAGCGATGCCTTAGCTATGCCCCCACCCTCCCAGCCCCTCAGGCATCCTGCCCCAGACTAAAGGAGGAAGAAAAGGGGAGGGGGAGGAAGGAGACAGTCGGAGACAGAGCACCTAGATGGGGAGAGGGAAAAGAAAAAGGGGGAGAAAGGACACAGGGAAGGAGACGGAGAGAGATGACTTGGAGATGAGCATGCAGCCCCGCTCCCCCCGACCCCTGCAGCCCTGTCCCCACTTTGTCCCCCAAGCCCGGGCCAAGAGGATAAACTTACCTTTCGGGAAGACGAGTGGGGCGCAGCCGGGGCGGCGGAGCAGGGGGCTGG
>VXBA01003615.1:309790-329604 GCA_013399895.1 Serilophus lunatus | reverse complement strand
CACCCAGCAGCCCCCCAGGGCCGTGCCACCCTCCCCGACACACGGCCGGGTGTGGTTTTGGGCCCCAGACCCCCGAGGTACCTGACGGTAATTGGTGCTGCCATTTGGCATCTGCCAAAGAGCGTCTCGACAAAGACGTTTTTGAGGGGCGAGGGGAAAGACTCAGGTGTCCATTGGGACGTGCAGACCCGCATAAATAAGGCATGGGATAGCTACAGAGAATGTCTTGAGGGTGACGGGAGAAAAAGCTGCTCAGAAAAGGTCCTTTGAGCTGGGAGTTGATGGGGATGGCTTGGCAAGATGAAGCATCACTTGGGAGATTGGTGTGCAGGCATTGTAAGAGATGGGTGTGGTGCAGATGCTTCTGTGCAGGGCTGGGAAATGGAAAACAAAGCAAAAATTCTAATACCCTGTTCTTTCCCCTGACAACAGCTGAAGCAGCGAACCTCCCTCCCTTAACAGAGGCTCAGAAGAACAAACTGAGGCACCTGTCAGTTGTCACTCTGGCTGCCAAGATCAAGGTAGTGGCCCTGTTTTTCCTCGAGTTCTCCTCCCCTTGGGATTACCTCGTGCTAGTTACCATCATGTTTCCACAGTGCATCCCCTACTCAGTGCTCCTGGAGCAGTTGCAGCTGAAGAATGTCCGGCAGCTGGAGGACCTGGTGATTGAGGCGGTGTATGCAGATGTGCTCAGAGGGAGCTTGGATCAGCGGAACCAGCGCCTGGAGGTGGATTACAGCATTGGGAGGGACATCCGGAGGGAGGAGCTAAGCACCATCACCCGCACATTGCAGGAGTGGTGAGGAGGAAGCCCCCAGTAATAACCCCCAAAAAGGGCTGCAGGAGTGGTTGGTGGCTTCCCTGGGTCCTCTGTGTGTCACTGGGGTGGGTGTGCTGGGAGGTAGCCTGCTCAATCCCCCTTCCCATGCTCCAGCGGAAAGTAATTTTCCAAAAACAATTTTCCACGTTCTCCCGTTTGTGGCTGGAGGAGTGATGAGGCTGCAGCGGCCTTTGCACGGTCCTGGCTGCTGGCAGGAGGCTTCCACAGTGTTTATCTGTAGTTAATTCCTAACCCAGCATTGCTTTGTTACCTGTCCCGCTCCTGGGTGATAATGTAGTTCCCTGCAGTATTATATCAAGACTCCTGCTGCTGTCTCTGCCCTGCCTGGTGTAGCTGCCACCTTCCAGTGTTTTTGGCCTCTGAGTTGAAATCTGCTGTCTTTCGTGTTTCTTTCTATGCTGTGCCAATTCCCTGGCCTGTTCAGTTCTGGGTCTCCCCTCCAGGTGCCAGGGCTGCGAGGTTGTCCTGTCAGGCATCGAAGAACAGGTCAGCCGGGCCAACCAGCACAAAGAGCAACAGCTGGCCCTGAAGCAGCAGATAGAGAGTGAGGTGAGTGGGCACAGGGGAGAGCAGCCAGTGCCCCTGGCTTTTAAAACTACTAGAACCAGGACCTCGTGGTTGTTACAGTCTTAGCTGAAGTGAGGCGTTACCTTTTCCCTAGAGCAGATCCCCCAGGGGCTTGTGCCTGAAGAAGAGCCCTAAATCAGCTTAACATTCCTCTGCAGTGCAGGGGTCTGGACAGCTGTTGGCTCTTTTGCTTGGTGTTAATTTGCATCTCTTCGCTCCAGGTTTCCTTTAAAACAAACAGAACCCCCCAAAATCCCAAAATAAATCTGAAAAAAAAAATCATGGGCAAGACAAAGTAAAAATGTTGTGAAATCTGTTTCTTGCTTTGCTGCTATTGCAGGTGGCAAACCTGAAGAAGACCATTAAAGTGACAACAGCAGCTGCTGCAGCAGCCACCTCTCAAGACCCAGAACAACACCTAACAGAGCTCAGGGAGCCGGCCCCTGGCACCAACCAGCGCCAGACGAGCAAGAAAACTTCCAAAGCCAAAGGGTGAGCAGTGCGGGCAAACAGACAGAGTGTGCCTGTGTGTGAATATCAGCTGCACTTCTGTGTGTGCACTTGGAGAAGAAATGAGATATTAGCCTGAGTGCACACCCTGATTTTGGTTTTTTTGTTTGTTTTTTCTTTTTCCTCATCTCCACAGGCTCCGGGGCAGCGCGAAGATTTGGTCTAAATCAAACTAGTTGGATCTCCCTTCACATCTGGGAGGGTGAGGGGAAGAGATCTGGGGATGGAGGGGTAGCAAGGGTCCCGAGTGTGATGCTTCTGAGCTCTTCTCTGAGATCCATCTTGCCAAGTGACTTTCCTGCATGTTTGTTCTCTTTCCTATCTTCTTTACTGACTTTCCAGGCAGTACCTCCCTCCTTTTCATCACAGCATTTCACACTCTGAGCTTCCAGTTGTACGCGTTGCTGTTTCCTCAGCTGCTCAAGCCCCCATCGCCACGGCCACGTGTTTCTCTCTTTCTCTCTCCCTGTCGTTTGACAGGTCAATTTCAAGAGCCATAAAGGTGTGTCAGTCACCTTGGCACCCACAGGGCATCACAGAAGCTTGGAAAGAGGGTGCTGGTGCTCAGCAACCATTTTGGCTCTATGAGACCCCTGGGATACTTTGCTCCAGGATTGCAGCTGCCATCTTTGATTGTTTAATCTTTGTTTTGCTAGGTGGGAGGGTAGTTTTTGAAGGGATTCTTTTAAAAAAATATAAATATATTATAAATATATATAAAACAATAAAATATAGATCTATGGACATATCTATATGAACCTGTGCTCATGTGGTAGCACCTCTTGGCCTCGTGTACTGATTCTGGAGGTTCCAAAATAAGTTGTGATATTGAGAGCCTCTGTCCCACTTTGTGGTGGAATATCCTCAAAATACTCACTTTGCTTTCCAAAGGGTAATGCCAGAGTAGCTCTATCTATTGGGATGAGAGTCCATAAAGCAGGAATTAATCATAAATCTTATTTACAGAGTTTCTTGTGTGGTTGATTTGCATGTGTACTGTTCAAAAGAGGTGATTTTCAGGTAGTCTCAGAGGAAGGTGCAGAGACTGCAGAAAAAGTGAATTCATATTTGTGTCAGTACTGTGTGCCCCCTGGTTCTGGACAGAATGGAAAGTGATGTGGGGACTTGCCTGGCAGGTGAAGGTAACGGAGTCAATGCCCATATGTGTGAGTTCTCGCAGTATAGATGCTGCACAAGCCATTCTGGTTGAAAAAACCCCAAATTAGCAAAATTGACTCCCGCGAGATGCCGAGAAAAGAAATAAAAAACTAGACTCTTCAAAGAATGCCTCCTCGAGGCTGGCTTGGAGCCGAGGCAGTCGGATGTCAATGTTGCACTGCTGCTCCACGATGTGTAGGCTGATGGAAATGTAAATTGACACTGTGACTCCCACCCCCGCTTGGTTTTGCGTCTTGTGCCAAGGCTAAAATTTGATTCCCTGAACCTGAGTTTCTGTGTGTGAGCAAACCATGGGAAAAATAATCCAGTGAGGGGAAGCTATGATCTTTGTCTGTGTGGGGATTTTTTTGGTTCACTGGCCTGGGTGGGTTTTCTCCGGGGTCAGTTTCCTGGGCAGCCAGGTGAGAGTTGGAGCCAAGGCAGTACAGGCGTGAGCAGGTCATGTCAAAAGGGTGGGGAGGGGAGTGAGACTATGCCTGTTTTGGAGGTGGTAGCAAGGTGCTGTCTCGGTCCTCCAATACCACAAAATGCTGGTTTGTGCAATATTGCTGCTTTGCTAATTCCAGACTACTGTACTACTGCACTGCCTCTCAGCTGGGGAGCCCTGGCACCCAAACCCCTGAACTCCTAAGACTTCCATGCAGCTTCGTCCCTGTGTGTGTAGTGACAGGGCTGGGCATAGCAGCCGGCTGGGACAGGGATATGCCAAGCTGTTCAGGGCGACTGCTGTCACTGTCTGAGGTGTCCCAAGAGCTCAGGCAGCCTCACACCTTTCCTCATTCTGTGGTCTGAGGCATCAAGCTCTGTGGCTGTAGTTGCCTGGCACAGAAGTGCCAGCCAGGTAGGAGAGGTTTGGTGTGAAGTTGTCCAGATGGGAGACACATCCCATTTTCCATAAGTAGTAGGGAGGGGTTATGACAACATTTCCAGCTTTTGTTTGTAACCTTGAGCCTTCCTCCCTCTGTGTCACATCACCTTCATTTGTCTCTCTAAATAAGGAAAGGCAGTGCTTGCTGCATTCACACAAGTCTGCGAGAAGCAATAATGTCTGTGCACGTTGGATTTTCCGCTCCCCAGGAAGGGCTAGTTTGGGACTGAGGTGCCAATAGGTGATACCTGCCAAGCACCTGTCAAATGTCTGGCACCTCATGTCCTTTGAAAGGTTCTCTGCTTGCAAAGCCGCTGGGGTGTGATGCAAAAGAGTGAGGAGAACCAGCTCAGAATGGAGCTGAGCAGCCGGGTAAAGCACGTGTCCCTAACAGCCACTGGCTGAGGTCCAGCGGGAGCTGGGCTGGAGCAGTGTCACCTCCAGGGAGAGCTCAAGTTACCAATAATGGAGGAGGATATTTGTGTCCCACAAGAATCCCGCTGCTTCTTAGGAAGAGGAGCTCTTAACACCTTTGTCCGGAGTGTCTCACCTCCATTCTGTTCTGTTCGGCTGCACTCTCTTTCACTGCACTGTGGGTTTAGGAACAAAGGGTCTGTTCAAATGCCCTGAATCCACAGTTTAAATCCAGGCCACAGGTCCCAGGAGTGGAATTGGAAGCCAGCACAGAGAGTTCCACACGGGTTGCATGTGATAACGCTTGGGTGAGTGGCATGCGCAGCACAAGGCCGGGCAGGGCAGCCCCTGAGCTCTGTGCCACACACTGGCGTTCTTGTGAGCACAAAAACCCCATGCACAGGTGACAGCAGCTGAAGTTTGGACCAGTGTGGGAGCCTGGGAGGCTCACTACACCAGCCCCAGGCTCTACTGAAGCCCCCAGACTTGGATCCTCATGGTTCAGTCACAGTCAGCACAAGCCCGCCTGTGTCCTTGTGCCATAACTTAGTTATGTGGCATTTGGCTTCCCCCCATCTCCAAGGGTCAGCTCACTTCTCTGGTAGCAGCATTTGCCAAGCACAGCCACAGGCCTTGCTCCCTCTCCCATTTGCCCTTCTTGAGACTGGTTGTGTTATGGATTTCAGGAGTTTGGAAATAAATGCATCAAATAAGGAGCATCTGCAGAGCGCTGGAAGTCTTCAATTTTGTTTACTTTTCAAAGGCAGCACCTTGTAAGACCTCCATTAAAAAAAGGGAAGCTGTATGTAGCACATAAAATTACTTCAGACCTTTTGTAGGACTGAAAAATAAATGAGAGGGTTGCAGTGCAGAATGAAAGTATTGCTGCAAATTGCCTCACTGGATGGCAAACAGAGGGCAGGAGCATAGGCTTACCTTTGCCCTTCACCTGAAAACCATGGGTTTTATTTTCCTGCTCACTTCAGCTGTGACTGAATTTCAGTCAGAGAAGATGTGAAAATTAATTAGTTAGTTAACATTCTAAAACACGTTGAAGATGGCAAAAGTGAGGTAAGCATTATAAGTTTTCATTTTTAAATGTCATTGTGTTTTAACCCGTTTTTCCCCAAAGAAAAGACAGAAAACAGACCCCGAATAGAGCAGAACACAACAGAAAGACCTGGATACATGACACCCTAAGCCCTGCAAAGGAATGAGGTTTAGGGGACTGTAGAAGAGAGGGTATGGAGAAGTGTTCATCCCACTATGAAGAGCAGGAGGTCTGCCAGCTCTTGCACAGAAAGTGTAACAACTCTTGTGCAGTGATTCATTGCAAACCCTCTTTCTATATCATACATGGGACTTTCACATCTGGGTTTAAAAAAGGGGGACTTAGGACCTGAATGGCTCTGTCACTGATGTCTGAGTTTTGGCAGCCACCTCCAGCTGCCCTGTGCTATGTATTCTTATTAAGAATTAGGCCTAATTTTGGCAATTCTTAACTGCATTCCCGGGGTACAATTTCTTCTGAGGAGCTTGCTGCTCCCCTTGAAGGTGGTGGTGTAGTCAGGCACTGCACTGCTGGCAGCTCGGTGTCTATCACAGTGCCCATCTTACCTGGTGAGTGGGGAGAAGTCTAATAGCTGGGCAAGCACCCTGCAGGATTTGAGGTTCTGCCCACTCTCCACTGCTCTGTGCTGAGGTGCCTTTGGAGTTAGAGGTGGTCTTTGTGCTTAATGGCCCTTGGCAGGGCTCTGCTCAGAGGGACCCAACATTTTGTTTACTGGGGTTGTTGAGGCTGCCCTTGCCTCTGATCTGCAAATGAGACCTATAGTGGAGTGGTTTAGTTTTGGATGAGTAGATGGGCTGGTGAGTATCAAAATACTGTTAAACTTTACCAAGTCTTTGTGGCAGGCAATACTGGCTGGGAGGCACATCAGGAGGCACACAGGTTTCCCCAGGCCTGTCTGGGGTGACCAGGGAGGATGGCAGCCCTGCCTCTGCCCAGCAGCAGCATACCTGCCCACTGCCTCCATCTCCTGTGAGCTCCTGGTGCCCGCTGAGGTGTGGTGCTGTGGGATCCCGCTGGGATGCTGCAGAGGTTATGGTGACGCCAGCCAGCCTGCATTTACCGGTCTGCAGGATGATTATGTGGCAGCAGGGCCCCTCAGAGCTTCCTGCAGGGAAGCCTTGCCTCTGCTCCAACAAGGCATTGGCTCAAGGCTCCTCTGAAGGCTTTTTTGGGTGCCTGGCTGTCTGGTCTGTTGAATGAAATGACACTGATGAATGGGTGTCCTAGTCTGCTTCCTGTGGGGCTGTACATTTGCATGAAGGCTCCCTGACAAGAGCAGCCACCCAAGGGCTGTGCCTGCTGCTTGCTATGGCTGGACCATCCTTCCTGGGAGGAGGCCCTGGCACTGCAGAACTCTGACGAAGAGCAAGGTAGAGTAGTCAGAAAAATCCCACAGCTCGTGTCAGCTGCTACAAATGTATCTCTCAGATCTCCGACATCCTTCTTATCTCCTCCTTATGCTCTAGTATAGCTACTCATTTTCCTTCTGTGACCTCTTTCCATTTTTGCCATCGTCTCCACGGGTGTCTGTCTGTGTTCCCACCTGCAGGGCTCTTCTTTCCTCACTGTTTTTTCCTATTATTAGTCATTGCTTGGCTGAAACACAAAAGCCCACCTTTCTCTACTGGTTCCTCAGACACGCACTTTTCGAGTGTTTCTCTCTGGGCTGCTGCAGTTTTCCAGGAGCTTCCCTGCTGGTGAAGTGTGGAACTAGGCTGGACTTTCGTCTGCCTCCTTTGCTGGTGGCAGGCTCTGCCACTGCCGAGGAAAGAAGTTCATTTGCAAAAATTCTTTGTGCAATTATATTAATATTGTGATGAATTCAATAGACAGCAAAATGTCAGTTGGATTAGAGAGCCATGACCTTTATACGGTAACAAGAATGTTCAGAATTCCTTGGAACTTGTACATGTGTTAAAAGCAACTCTGCACCCTCCTACTCTAAGGCACAAATGAAGCCCCAGCCCTATCAGATCAGGAGAAAATGTTTTTGGGAAGGCTTTGCCCTGTCTCCTGCAGGTTTCTCTTCATCTGTCTCTGAAGCATTTAGCCCTGGTTTTGGGATGCATGTGGGAAGATGATGTGTTTGGTTAGAGCAAAAGCAGGAAAGATATTCCTTGTGACCGAGTGTGATGTCTTACCAGTGTGGTCTCATAATCCCTTGTGAAAGCTTCTCAAGTGCCAACCGCAAACTGGCTAATTTTATTGCCCCCTCTTTCCATCTTAAATGAAGTCACAGCTAGTTTATATTCTCTTGTGCCTGTGCCAGCACAGCTCTAGCTGGAGCTGTACTTCCTCCCTGGTGTTTATTTCCCTTGGGTACAGACTTCACTTTGCTTAACTAACCAAATCAGCCCTCTCATATATACTGTGAGCTCTCCATAGTCTCTTAGTTGCTCCTCAGATAGAGTGCAAAAGTGCTCTTACTTGCACTTCAAATTAAGCTTTCTTGGCTAGAAATGAGCACAGTTCTCTTCCACAGGTGAAGTCTGATCAGCATCTTGCACAGGAACAGGAGCACCTACCTACAGCTACTAGAAATGCCTCCCGAATTGGTGCCTTTGCCTTGGTGCCTCAGGAGGTGATTACAATTATTAAATGATTCACTGGTGATCCAGAATCATTCTTATTTTCTGCTGGTTATAATTGAAGAAGCTCCATTTTGTAGCTACAAAAATCTTGATTTTAGGCCATATGTTCCTCTTCTCTTACAATTCGTGCTACAAACGTTAGTGTTTTTGCTCTTACTGGCACCTTCAAGGACACCTACATCCTCCTGTGTAATGCATTTATTCAATTTGGCAATGTGTCTCGGTTTTATTTATTTACTCATGTATTTATTTTTTGCAAATACATTTTTTGTTCTCTTTTTCTCTTATTAGAAAGGGATGAATATTGTGAGGCTTCCAGCCTACCTTTGAACACATAAACACAAGCAGTTGGGAGATTGGTATTCTATTTATTCCTCTTCCTTTTATCGCCTTTTCCCCCCACCCTAGGTTTGTATTAAGTGCCCTCAGGACTTAAAAACCCAGCTAGATGTGAGGAGATAGTGGAAGTAATAATAACCTAACTGGAGTTTCCCCATGGGAACATTTTTTGAAGTGCTAACTTTAAAAAAGAAAATTCCCCGGAGGAAAAAAAGAAGTTACACTTAAGACCAAGCTGAAAAATAAAATCAAGTCATTTTTTTGGGAATGTTTTAAAAAGTAGAAAAATGTTGCAAGTCAAACAAGTCAATTTTAACTTAGATGCTGTAGTGAGGTCTATTTTAAATCTTTTTGTTCTCTAGCACTGAAGTCAGTGCCTGTGAGATTTTACACTCTGGCCCCATAGAAGTGCATTATTTGTTTCTCAGACAAACCATTGTGGTCACAGAGAGCTCAATTTCCTGCAGCTTTCTCTTTGAAGTCCCTGTCAAGTCATAAGTTTTGTTCTTTCCCTTCCCACCTTTCACTGCAGGCTAGCCCTGTACTTTCCTCTCTTATTCATACATTTTTGAAGCCCAAAGGGATGAGTGCAATCACACTATTAGGCTTCTTGACTGGCCAAGAGCTACCCAGGCCCGCTCCTGTGCCCACTCTCCAACCTCTCTTTGAGACACCTTATCAGGGTTTGGAGTAGCTGAAAAATCAAGGCATGCACTAATGCTCTCATGTGAAGGTCTGCATCTCATTCCCAGTTCCATCCTGAGGTGGCTGCAGGTTTTGTGCTAGGTTGAAGAGCCCTCTACTGTCAGAAGCCTCATTCCCATTTAGGTAAGGCCAGCTCATGCTCCAGTGGAATGAACTCAGAACCATGAGTCTGGAGTTCATGTTACCCTGTAGCGCTAGTCAGTGTTTCCAGGCCTTGAGTCATCTTTGTTGCTCCCTTCTTGAGTCTTTTTGGTGTCCTTTTTAGTGTCCAACACACAGATTTCACACCATGGCTTCCCTACTGTGATATAGGGGACAATTTTTACCTCCCTCCTTGATGAACACGGGCTAATGCCTCCGAGTGTAACCCATCCCCACAGATGAAGAATTATGCAAGTACCATTCATTTCCCTGGTTATCTCCAAATCCCCTAACTCCTTTTGGAGTCCCTCCAGAGTTTCCAGAACACAGTCTTCCATCTTGAAAGAGCACAGATTACATTTATGTCCCTGTGTGAATGTCTTTTCTGCATTCAGTGCGGCCAAAAATACTGTTCAGAAATAAACAACACACCAATAGACACCAACTGTTCTGCACATCTCATCTTTTCCCATCATTTATCACTTTCATTGTTCTTTGGGTCCTCTGAAAGCTTCAGCAGCACTGGTTTAATATCTTCTTTCAGATCATTAATCAAGTTACTAATGAGCATTAGTTTCAGAACAACATCCTACTAGAAATAATTTCATATTCTATAGTCTATTTTCCCCCTCATTACTTGAAATCTATCAGTGAACTAAAATTTATAATATTGGCCCTTTTGTTGTTTTAATAACTACTAATTTATTTTACATAGAGCATAATCTTGTGTTGCTGGATAAGATGCCTCATGCTGCTGTAACCTTTAACTTTGGGTTGCTGTACTGCCTTTGCTAACCCAACCCGTGATTTAATCAGAAATTATTACAGTCATTAGACAGGAATGATTTAGAGAAAGTGAGATCACAAATATTATAAATACTGAGACATATTTTTGTTTTTAAATTTAATGCGTTTTCCATCTCTTATCTTGACCTAGTGTAATTTACCCATGGATATAATTTAATTTTTCATTTACAAATACTGGCACCAGGTTAACTTTCCTAGACTTCTTTTTTCCCCAGTATTCTACAATTCCTCCAGCATTTTACAATGCTTTAAAAAGTACAGCGAAAGATGCACAGACTTTCAGGGCTACCAACAAAAACATTTAAGGACAAAGCTCCCACTAGCTCTAATAGGTTTTATTTTCATGGTAAATTTTCAATTATGGAAGACTGAATGTACAACAAAGAAAACTTCCTAAGATTCTATTTTATTTGTGTGTAGCTAATGCATTCTCAACCAAGGTTATGCTATCCATCTTTCCACCATCAGTGTTTCCAGCCTCCCTCCACCTCATTGTACCCACCTCCCCCTTTCTCTGTCTCTTCTAAGTATGGCAGGCCCCTCTGTCTCACTTCAGTGACCTACTTGCTCCTTAAGAGGATCCAGAAGTATCACTGAACTGCATGGATCTGGTGCTTCAGCTAGTCCAGTTTGAAAGTGACAGCTGTGGGAGAAGAGATTTTGTCTCCATTGGATAGATGACTTGGAACCACACCCTGTGCATCTGAAACAGTTTGATTTTTATGTTGGGAATGGCCAATCTCTTTCTCCATCCTGCTGGAACAGCTGCCAGACATTTCAGAAGTACCAGGGATTCATCCCAGCTTTCCCTTTTCCCTGATACAGCAAATGCTTTCGATGGGAAACCATTTAACTTGAAACTGTAACTAAGATGAAAAATATTAACCTGACATAGGTGTGGCCTAAACACCAATGTTAGGGTGATGTAACAAGTGGGCTTACTGATGGCAAGGGTGTTCCTGTTCTCAGGCAGCTCAATTAGAGCACCATGCAGACTCAGGCACCCGCTTACAACTTGGAGCTCCTCACACACAGCTTGTCTAAAGACAGGAAGAGGAGCAGATCATAGGTTGTGCACACGTACCTTTTTGTTGCCTCTCTGCAGTTCTCTGCAGCCTCTCCCATTGGATCAGTACCTTACATCGGTGATCAGCAAGTGAATTTTCATCAAGCCAGGGCATCGGCAAAAGGGAAATCCCCAAGCACCGCTGCCAGTCGCTCAGTAAGAGGCACTGGTACCATTATTAGTCCCACTGGAGTCCAGATCTGCCTGCTTTCTCCTTACTTTCAGATTCTCTCCTCAGCTTGAGTCCCTCAAATGACTGATCCAAAAGTACCATTATGCACAGAGCAATGCCAGCCTGGGGCAGCTGAGGCCACTTCTTCAGCAGAAGCCAGAGCAGCAGCTGAAGGAGGGCCTCCCAGGGCTGGAGGAGTCAAGGGATGTTCCCTTCTTTGGGGAAAAAAAACTTCTGGTCTCTGAAGTCAGAAAATAATGTACCGTGTCAGCCACAGGACTAGCAATGGGGTCACTTTCCCAATATACTTCCTGTACTTTTGGGTTTGGGATCTTTATAACTCCTGATCTCCTGTCTTAACACAAGTTCCTCCTCCCCTGAACTTCTTTTCCTTAGACCACCAGAGTCTTGTCACACCTGGAGGCAGCCAGGATCTTTGGAAATGACTGCACAGCAGTTCGCAAGGCTCAGGCAACCAGGTAAATCATCCTCCCACGGCAGAGTGGAAGAGCACGCAAGGGTCCTAAATCTGTAAGCAGGACGGCACCTAACAGGGTGCAGAGGCTGAATCCAGATAAAAGGATTTGAGATTAGATCAAGATTAGGAAATCCATGCCCAAAGAGGAATGGATCCTCACAATTAAAGGTCAATGTTAATCTCCCTCACCACCACACCCGCCTCTCTATTCTCTCTCAGGCTTTGCCTCAAAGACTGGCCAGGCCCTTGTAGCTGGTTACCACCACTGTCTCTGTGCTGTAAGCACTGTTCTGACCTTAGTTGGCTCTTCGGTGGATCAAAACTTCAGGTGCCACAACTTGCACTGGCTCAAGACTACCAGAGATGAAGGGTGATGTTGTTCCAGTTCCTTCCTTCACAGTCTGGCACAAGATGACTTGTCTTCCACAAAACCTCTCCCTTTTTCTGTGTAGCTCCTCCTTTGGCCATGCTCTCTTCAGGGCCTGCCTTGACTATGACACCTCCTGAAGGTCAGGCCACTCTCAAGAGGCGGCAGCAGGTTTACTCCCTTCCAACGCTTACTTCAGTGTCTCAGCTGAAATCCCTCTTTTCACTCTCCCAGATGCTGCAGACCTCTCAAACTGCACTTTGATGTGGAGTCAGCACCTTAAGACTGGGACTGAAAGCCGGGGCATGTAGTGACAGGACAAGGGGGAATGGCCTTAACCTGAAGGAGAGCAGGTTTAGATTAGACAATAGGAAGAAATTCATCACTGTGAGGGTGGGGAGGCACTGGCACCGATTGCCCAGAGAAGCTGTGGATGCCCCCATCTTGGAAATGTTCAAGGCCAGGCTGGATGAAGCTCTGAGCAACCTGCTCTAGCAGAGGATGTCCCTGCCCATGGCAGGGGGCTTGGAACAAGATGACCTTTAAGGCCCCTACCAACCCACAACATTCTAGGATTCTATGACTCCTACAGGGACTTACCAGGGCACAAAACAACACGGAGAAATGGGGACAAAGCCTGCTGCCACCAGCAAAGGTTCTGCCCTGTGCTTCCTTGAAGGGCGGGACATGTGCAAACTCTGCCCTAAGCTTTCAGAGAGCAGGTTGTGCATCCTTCTTTCAGGCAAGACAGTCAGTTCCCAGTGTCTGTCTCTCTGTTAGTGTGCACATGTACAAAACAGGGATACACGGCAAGATCCTGGCACACCACTTCCCAAGTGTAAGCCATGCATCAATTTCCTGCCTTCTGTTCTAAATAAGCTTATGAAAAGATTTGTGTAAGGGATGCATGCCAGAGCAGGAAACTGGCCAGATCTTCCCTAGTCCTGTATTCCTAATGCATCTCAAGCTTCACCTAATACTGAAGAAGTTAAGAAAAGGTCATTCATATCATCAGCCTTGGTTGCAGTGAAATAGTAAGAAAATAATGGAAATATTCCCTAGTGGTGCAGGAACTCCAGAGGCCCAATTCAAGGCTGCGGAGAGGACCAGGCAGCAAGAAAAAACTACCAATTTCCCTCGAGTGCACAACAAAACTACAGCAATTAAAGGATATTTTTTGCAAACTGTGGGTTCTTGGGTCTTCTTTCACCATTTCCATGTTTAGCAGCATCTCACTCTGTGACTATATGGGAAGGCTATAAGGCTGTTTTCTGTAAGAAAACAAAGCCTTGGCATTAAACACCAAGTTTCTCTTCAGCAATCTCCCAAGGATGTGAAAGAGGTTACTTAATTCCACAGCAGGCACAATTAGGTCAGCTGAAGGTAAAGACCAATCCAACAACTCTTTACAGTTTATTTCTTTATTCAGTAAACATCTAGTTACTAGTTTCACAAATTAAAAAAGTTGGGTAGCTGATTGAAGAGGGGTCGGGGGGGCCCACAGGCTGATCCAGCTTTTATTCCGTTCCTCCCTTCTCTAACCCACAACTCCTTCTGCTTCTCCATAGACGCACCAAGGAGCAGGAGAGGAAGCCTCTGTCCCAGTGAGGGGACTGACAGGTGGTTCTGGCAGAATTCCCTCACATTCCTTTCACAGGGAACTAAACACAAACTTCAGAACCAGCCCAACCCAGCACAGAAAGAGTGGAAAGGATGGAAGAGGCAAGGTGGCAGCTCCTCATGCCCACCACTACTGGCAGAAAGAACAGAGCCAAGGGACAGCAGAAAGGGAATGAGCAATTAATGTGTTCCTTGCACACCAGTGAGATTGCCCATGCCCCACTGCTGCACCCAAATGGGGCAAAAAAGAGTAATGCAGAAGATTAGTTGCTTTGTTTCAATTCGTAAGTGGGAGGGAAGTTAATACTAAATTTGAAGAGGGTCCAAGTGGTGCTTTGAAGGGGCTTCAGTTTCACTGTCTGTACCTAGGAGGAAGGGAAAGAGAAAACATAAAAAGAGAAAGTGGTGCCTAGAAAGCAGCACAGAAGACAGATAAAGACATGTTTCAACCTAATGTCTAAACATCAGAAAAAAGGAAGAATGTCCCTTTTCAAACACCAGATCACATCCTAGTGAGCCCTATTCAAAACATGGGAAAGCAGACACCAGCACTTACTTGTATTGGGGCCTGGATGGACAGCAGTCTCTGTTCTCCAAGTGCTATACAATGACAGTATAAACACTCCACAGATTGTGATCCTACATCATGTCATACCATTTCAGCCATCAGTTTAGGCTCATGCCACATGTGTTTTGTTGATGACAAAGCCAAGTTAAACAGCTTCCATCTTCCGGTTCAGAAAAGCATTTTTTAAAATTCACACCTTCCCCTCCTCTCCCAAGGTGGTAAAACCCATTTCTAACTGAAACTTCTATATAATGTAAGATTGGGGCAAACAAAAAAATAATCATACAGCAAAGAGGCAACCACATAGTGGAAAATGAGGAAAAAAAAAAACCCTGTTAAGACTTACAAGAGCGTGTAGGTAAATCTGGGGGTGGCCACGCTGCACCCCCCACAAGGTCTGGTCTGAGTTCACCAGTCATACCGACGGGACTGTCTGGAGGGAGAATCCTCAGGGCCCTGGATCGCAAGGCGAGTCCCTTCAGCCCGACGGCCCGCGCTGCCCTCATGGCGCCGGTAATCCAGCCCCCGCTGCGGCCGGAACCGGGAGGTCTCTCGCCTCCACTCGTCGTCAAACGCGGCTGCATCACCTAGGCACGGGAATTAACGAGCTCGCACGGGGACGAGGTGGGGGGAGGTGGCGCCTGGCTTTGCTGGGAGGAGGACACAAGCACTACTCACTTTCATCCATGTTGATGTAGTCCTGCCTCTCCTCCTGGTCGCCCGTGCGATGGTTCCGGGACCGCTGCATGATGTGGGCCCTCTCCCTGATGTGGTGTCCAATCGACATTTGTTCCAAGCCGCTGTTGGAGTCCCTGACGGTTCGTCTGGTCTCACGGATCTGGGGGCAGATTCCCACGTGGAATCAATGCTTTCATTCCTTCTCCCAGACACATAAGGCGCCCTGATTCTTGCCTGCAGTATTTCAGCCACCTTGCACTGCCCTCACTCCCAACGTTGTCAAACGTGATGTAATGAAGAGGGAAAAATGGATGCCAGCACTTCCCATCCCCTCCCAGTGGCCCTCGGCATGGTTCAGTGAGTCACAAGAGTCACAATGTGCTCCTTGAACTGCAACTGACTGCGAAGCCAAAGTGCTGTGGGTGGCCACCCACAGAAGCCACCAAACAAAGCCCACCCACCCACAGCAAAGCCAGCAGCCTCCTCCTTACCCCACCAGGTGCTGAACGCATCTCTGAGGTCTCCTGATAGACTTTGGGCCCATCACCCAGGTTGGAGTAGGAGATGACGGTTGAGGAGGTAAATGTCTGGCAGTTAGCACCACTTGTCATGTGCTCCTGCATGAAGGAATGGGGAAGAAGGAATGGGAGGGAAGAAGAGACGGCAGTTAATTTTCTCTGTAGAAAGAAATTACAGTAGGAAGACTATAATCCCCATGAGTCTATTTTTCTGGAGAACATACCTTCCTGTTAAATTAATACTTGTTTCTTTCTAAACAAGCCTACTCCCACACTTCCTTCCTCACCCCTCTCTTCTTCCTGCGCTCAGGAACAAGCTCTCCGTCACTGATGCTCAGCAACAAAGCAAAGCTTACAGCCTCTGCCACCTTGACAGCAGAGGCACAGGCCATACCAAGCAGCACAGTAACACTGGAGACATTAGACGGGGTAGCAGAAGCACTCTCAGAGCGCCCCTCAATATAGACTGGTTCACAGAGGGTTCTTACCATGTTTCCAATCATGTCGTTCATCATACCAAACATATCTATAAAGCCACCTGCCTGATAAAGAGGAAAAGAGAACACAAGACTAGTCAGTTTAGAAAGAGACATGAGTAAAGAACAACAAACTACCTGCAAAAAACAAGAACCTACCACCTAAGAAAGAAAACCTTGTTCTTTCACCCTTCTTTCAGTAGTGCAGAAAAAAACACCCAGAATCTGAGGTTGCTGTTCTCTCCATTCCCTCACGTTGCATTGCCCAAATATTCTGGCAAAGGTTATTCTTTTAGTTTGGATACAGCTACTAATGCCCTGGGGTTTGAGAGTCCAAACACTCAGCAAAGTTAGGAGAAGAAATATCAGCACGTCCACTAACAAATCTTGAAGAAGTTTCCACTGACTGTATTCTTTCCAGCATAACAACAAATCTGCTTATTTTCCCTACAAACAACTGCTTTTTCCATCCTGTAAAGCTGAAGGCTGCAGTAACACACTGGGCCAGCAGGTCTCACAGGTTAATTGTGCAATATGTAAACAAAATTACGATGTGACTTCAAACTTGCTGATTTATTTTTTTTTGTTTCCTCAAGCAGCTTCTTGTTCTCGTTTCCAGCAGAGCAGTACTCACACACAATGTTATTACGCTTTGAAGTCTATCTGTTTGTAGTCTTATTAATTCTTCTCTGAGCTACAAAAATTCCAGGACACTAAAGTCTCCTTCACCGAGGCAACTGTGCAGAGCTAAACAGCTAAAGTTGCTGGATCTGGAATAACCTATTTCCACGGTATTATTTCAGTAGGTGATGGAGATCAGCACGTTCCGAGCGTGATGTTCTGATGTACACACAGCCATTCTTATTCCAGTCCTGTTCAACTGAACTATTCTGCTGGCTTCTCCATCTGCCACCCCTGGCAAAGGAGGTGCAATAATCACCTCTGCCTACTGATGGCCAAGTCCTCTACTCGCATCCTCACAGCTCCTCCGTTACCTCCAAACAGATCCGACGTTCCTTTTCAGACAGATGAGGTTATTAAGGGACTACCTGCTCTTCCTGGGTATTAACTGTCCCAATTCCCATGAAATACTGCGCTATAACAGCTTTATGGATTTTCTCTGGTCAAGGTGCAAATACAACTTCCCCATACAAACAGAGTTAGAATCTCTCCTCTAAAACAGCTCATGGACAAGATTAAAACTTTACAGGGGAAACAACATAAAGGTCTGGAGTCATAAAGCAACTCAATGATAGATTGAAGAGAAACCAGATGCTTCCAGTTTCGGTTCAATACCCTCTTCCATATTCCATTTACTATAAATATAGAGCTCATCCCGGTCTCCTCAGACCTTCCCACCCTCACTACCCATTAGGATAGCTGGTAGTGCTCATATACGGCTACATTTTAACACTGGTTGCACCAGGTGCTGATGAATCTCAGTATGGAGCCACTACTTGAAAAGCCTCTAATTTGGCCCAGAAAAACAGAAAACTTACCATGCCAAGCATCCCAAAGGGTGAAACAGCTCCTGCCTGCCAGGGCAACAGAAAAACAGAACAGGGAATGACTTTGCAACAGCCAAACACTAGATCCTCATCAGAACACACCAATCCTTCACAGAAACAGAACTGGGAGCACTCGGGCTCTGCAGTCAGATTAAGAAAGTGCTCATGGTAGTTCAAACCATAACACCACTAACAAACCAGTCACGAGGTGATGCTCCTAAATTTCTCCCAGTTACATTAAGTCATGTCCCCGAGAAACAGCACATTATTTATTCCCTTTCTTTTGCCCAACCTATAACACAGCTGCATTCAGCATATTATTACATATGGAGTAAAGGTAAGGACCAGAACACCAGAGATTAATTCTGCACCCACCATCCCACTGAAGGCGAGGGGAGCACCCAACCCAGGAATGGTGGGAGGTAGAAGCTGCTGAGGCAGCTGAAGAAATGCCATCCTGCACTCAGCCCCAGTTTTTACCTGCATCCTGCGGCCAGCCTGGCGAGCCCCTGGCGTGGTCCCATCAGTGATGCCAAGGAGTGGGCCGAACCCGAAGCTTCCAGACAGCATGCGGTTCATGTGCTGCCGGTGGATGGCAAAAGGATCCCTGTTGGAAAGGTTGAGAGAACAAGGGTTGAGGACAAAGCCCCATATAACCCACTCCTTCTGAATCCAAGTTTTTCTGATGTAACAGTACATTCCTTCTCAAGCTGAAAATCTGAGGATCCTGAGAATTCGGTGCTGAGCGCGGTGATCCTTGGGGCTGGAAGGGACCTCTGGATCCTGTCTCATTTCTCGTAACAAATAGCAGGTATCATACCACAGGTACTAACTGCTCTCTGCTAACGAGCTGGTTGGTGTTCTGCTCCCACTACTGCTTTGCAGCCAAGCGTGGCCAAGGCCATTCCAGAACCTGACTGCTCTAACACACTTTGCAGGGATGTGCACAAAGACCCTCCTGACTGTAAAGAGAGAGCTACGCTTAACGGGACCAGAGAGCACGAGAGCCCACAAACTGTCCCCTTACCCCTCCGTGTGCACTCACACAAACAATTGGAGCAATGCAGGACTGAATCCAGAACAGCCTGTATGGCCTGACACCCCTCTGCCCACAGTAACCACCTCAACGCCTGCCAAGGGGTTGAGAGCACACAGAGCTTTTGCAGATCTGAGAAGAGACGGGAACAGCAACTGGGGTCCCTAACTGGTTTCCCTTCTTTTGCAGCCTCCACTTTGATGACTCCACGCATTCACACATGCTGGAGAAAGATGAGGAGGAAAAGGAGGTTAAGGATAAAAAGTCACAGATTACAGTGACTGCAGTAAGAAACTTCTGGGAAATACCAAAGCTTTTTTCCTGAACATCTTATGGTCTGCAATTATCCCTCTTTGGCGCTAATGGCCTCAACAGCATAGACTGTTCCTGAGATCACAAAAGCACCTACTACGAACCAGTACTTTTCTGCCTCTCCTGGAAATGCTTCCCATAATACAAGCTAGACTCATACCTGCCACATCAGTGAGAGGAATACAGAGTCACTCCATGACTAACTGGGGCATACATGGTTCCTCTTCTGCTAATCTGCTCACAGCCAGTAAAATTCTTGCTTATTACCAATTTTATAAGCAAAAATTTGGCTACTCTTCTAAATACATTAATTTCACCATATTCCTAGTAGTGCAATCCTTAACATAATCAAATTCATCATGTGTTACAGTCTATTCCTTATCCTCTTTGGCAAGGACTGCCAACTTAGTGTCACTGCCAAAATTTATCAATAGCGTCCAATCTCTGGACTGTGGACAGAAACAAAAACAGTCAGTAAAAAGAATCCCAGGAAGAGTTCTCGGGACCTTTGTTAGCTTTCAATACTTGTGTTTCAAAACTACTCTTTGGCTTCTCTTAACTTTGCTCCTCACAACATGACAACTGCTCCAGCAGTCTTCTCCAGCTCCATTAATGAGTTCCTGTGCAGAACAACAACAAACACTGGACGGAACAGCAGATTTTATCTATCCGAACTGCAACCCTACTTTGCATAAGGAAAAAGAAGCCTTGCGCAAAGAAACGGATTAGTTATCCCAGTTCTCTCCTCCTCTCCGGCAGCCGCGATGCCTTTTGGCCTACTTTGTCGCGCTTTCCTCCGAGACCGCGCTCCGGTGTCACAGAAACGAGACCAGCCCGAACCAGGTTATTCCCCGCGCTGTGCCTTCGGAGGATGCCCGTGTTCGCTCCCAGACAGCTGCGCCGCGGCCCGGCAGGCCCCGGGCGGGGGGAGGGCACATCTGCCCCGGCCGTGATCCCGCATCCCTCCCTCCCTCCTCCCTC
>VXBA01003615.1:248352-301926 GCA_013399895.1 Serilophus lunatus | reverse complement strand
GGAATGGAGGGAGAGAGAGAGAGAGAGAGAGAGAGGTCCGGAAACGCCTCGATCCTACGGAAAAGGTGTTTGTGTTTGGGATTTTTTTTTAGGGTTTTTTTGTTTTGTTTTGGGTTTTTTTTTAATAAATCCTTAAAACTCTTGCGTGCCGCGTCTGTTTTCCACACGCGTGTGGCGGCTAAAAGTAGCTCTGACGCGCGTTCGCTGCTTAATTTTCTTTGTCAGGGCGGACGGATTTAATGCCTAATATGTCTCCTCTCCCGTTATTCTGCCTCTCCTCCGGTCCCTCTTTGTTTGAGCATCCCTGTCTTTCATTGCCTCTGACCGCCGGAATGCTGGGTTCTGATTTTTTTCATTTTCTTTACCCCCTCCTTTTCATTTCATACGTAGGAAAGGAAAGAAAAGAAGGAAAAACTCGATGAGAAAGCAGTCCACAAAGAAAAGAAGAAAGAGATAGTCGAGGTGAGGCCCTTCTGAGCGACAGATTTAGAGACGTCAGGGAGGGGTTTATGCTCGCTGTGGGTAATGGCTACAAAGGGAATACGGGAGATTAAGAAAGAGGGCAGGCTAAGGGAGAGCGAGCTATTGGATGATTGTGGAGAATGAGCCTTGAAGGATTTAGTGTAGTCAGTAAAAAGACAAAAGAAGGGAGTGAAGGTGAGAAGAAGCAGGAGAATGTGGCACGGGAGACATGGTCCAGCAACCACTTCAGTATCCTGAGGTGCATGGGGAGTGTGAGTTGGAGAAATGTGTGTGGGGAAGAATAGTGAGGAAATGCACAGATTGATGAAGGTCAGAAGGGATCTGGAAGCAGATGTCCCATGAGCACAGGCTAAGTCATTAGTCTATAACCAGAGAGATGTTCTGGTTGTTGGGATGGCACGGCAGCAGCTCGTTGGGAGGCAAGCTCGTGGGAGAGGTTCCTGTTGTTGGGGAGGAACTGGAAGGATTTCTTTTGTCCAAGAGGGCTGGTTGGGAGGAGTGTTCAGAAAGGGTGGTGAGAATAATGTTGTTCAAGTAACAATGCACTCTGCACATCTGAGACTGGAATCCAAAGGGGCTGAACCTCTGGAAATTGTTGTTGCACTTGCAACAAAGAGCATGTGGAAATGTTATCCTGGTGCCAGTTTCTGCTTTGACCAATTTGTTTCATTAAGGATGAGGAAAATGGAGCTGACGAGGATGAGGAAGAGAATCCTGATGATGTGGACGAAGAAGAAGGTGGTGATGAGGATGAAGGTAGGAATAATTGGAATAGGGGAAATTGAAGGAATTGGGCTGTGGAGAAATACCAGATCATGTAGGGAAATTCTTTCTCGAAGCCCCCTTAAATGCCACTTGAGTTAACCCATGATTTTCTCTCTTGCTTGTGCTTAGAAGGAGATGAGAATGGGCAAGAGCAGGATGGTCACGCAGAAAAACGATCTGCAGAGGAGGAAGAGGTGAGTAGTAGCATGAGAGTAATGGTGGGGGAAAGGAACTGGGTTACTTGCTGAGTGCTGACCAAATCCGTGTGGATGCTGCTGCTCAGCACCACAAATTGGCCTCGGGTCTCATTGCTTGAGCAGCAGATGGGTAAACAAATCTGATGTGGCAAGGGGACAGTAAACCTCCGTGTGCTCCTTGTAGGACACGGGTCCTTCCACCAGCAGTCACTGCTGAGTGAGTGAGAGTCAAGGTGTCTGAGGCTGTGGTTGGCCATGACCCCCCAACCACCCACGTCTTCTGGGCTTCAGGCTGGGAGATGGAGTTGTGAGGGTGGATCTCGTGGTCTGTGTCAAGTGGTGTGAGCCTGGGCTGCTTAAACCTCCCAAAAGTAACAGCATGGATGTCCCTCCGATTGGAGCTGTCCACATCTTAACTGTGGCCAATAGAACAGCCGTGTCAGGCGCTCAGGGGTGCTTTAAAAGGGAGTGGATTTAGGGTGGACCAAACAGATTTCCATATGGACAAAAGAGCAGCAGTTAATTTTGTGGAGAATTATGTGCCTTGGTGTGGTGACTGATGGTAACTCCTTGTTTTTCCACTCCTTGTCTGATGTAGGATGAAGTGGATCCAAAGAGACAGAAGACAGAAAATGGTTCTTCAGCTTGAGTCCTCACCTCCCATCTCCCCTGTTCCGTCCATCTCTGCTCTTCCATTCCAGCCTGTGCTTGCACTGCCCATTAGCCTCTGGCTTCACACAATCTCAGATGAGGAAAGATTAGAAATGCTCTCAAACAGGGAAGACAGAAGTTCCTTTCTCACCCACAGGCCTAACCCATCCGTGACATTCCCCAGCTGAAATGATCCCGGTCCCCCGCATCCCTTCACCTGTGCTCCACTTACCAGTGATCCTCTTCCCTCAAGAATCTCATGGTTTCCATGGGGCCTGGCACATAACCTTGCCAGGCACCCCACGTGGCAAAGCACCTCCCTTCCCTTTTTCACCTGCCCGTCTGTTTTTGTCACTGGTGTGAGATTCTTGAAGGCTCCTGCTCCCCAGCCCTGCTGTCAGACCTCCCTGAGCCAGGAGGCTGTGGGCACAGGTCTCATGGTGCGTTTCCCAGTCCTAGGCCTCTTCTCATCTGCTTTCTGAACCCTGAGAGACAAAGAATATTACAAGCAAATAATGGTTCTATTAAGTGACACACGGAGACAGAATTTATTTTAACCTTTTCTTTTTTTTCCAAGTTTACATGACAGCAAGCTGGCCCTCGTGAATTTTTCGGAAGATAAGGGTTGCTTTTATATATGAATTTCATCTGAGCTGCATATTTTTTTAATTTGGTGGCTTTTTTAAAACAAATCAAGAGAAACAATTGGGGACCAAACTTTGATTTCCATTTTTTCCCTTCAGATTTTCTTGTGACCATTTTTTGTAAATTAAAGGCAATATAGCCACAGCGTTTTCTATGGCACAGACATCACGAGGATGATAGATATAAATATATATATTGTTTTCAACAAGCACTGTAAATAAAAGCATTTAAAAATATTTCAAACCACTCGTGTAGATGGCTGTGTCTGTATATCCTGATAGGGTCAGTGGTTTGTGGGAACAGGGGCTGGCTTGCCCAGCAGCAGTTGGAGGGGGGAGCCCAAAGCTGATCAAAGAGCGTGTGTTGGTTATTTGAAGGGCCCCTTGGGCAGCGTGTTTGGGTCCCACTCTCTCCCTTGTGCTGCAGCTACAGGAAGGGCATGGCACAAACACTAGCAGAGCTCTAGGGCGGTCCTGAAGATCTGGAAACTGCTGTTGGGCCTCAGCACTGGGCAGAAGAGGTTTGGAAAGGGAACTTGAGCTGCAGCTGCTGGACATAGCCCAGTACTGCTCTCACCGTGCGCTGCCCTATGGCCCCCTGCCCTGGCTGGCTTCAGGCATGAGTCACACAGCACCAGAGAGCAGGGAGCGTTTTAAGAGGCAGGAGCTTCAGTTCTTTNGGGGGGGGGGGGGGGGGGAGAGCTGTCAAGCATTTGTCTTTTTATCTGTGCAGACCTTTAAAGCTGCTGTTCGTGTTTCTTCCTTTTTAGACTCGTACTTTGGCAATCGCGCAATGAGCCACCGGGGACTGTAAATAATACCAACTTTTTTTCTGAGTGTCAGTGGCTTTGTGTTTGTCCAACTGCAGCAATGGATCAGATACTGGAAATGCAAACAGTTACTCGTCTCCAGAGGGGAAATGCATCTACTGCCGTTTTCTCCAAATGCCTGTGTTGGGCTGCAGGGTGCAGAGGGGCACAGCTGCTGCCAAGCCCCTGCCCACCCGTGAATGCCTCCAGGGTGGGATGCCATTGCACTGCTCCCCCAGCACCCACCCTTGGTGGAGCTCCCTCAGCACCTGGAGTCCCAGCCAGCTTGGGTGCCTTCCCCTGTGATCCGAGTTTCAAAAGCAGGTTGCTGCTGCCTGGGAGTGACTTGCAACACCCCTCCCTGCTCCCGCCCGCCTTGGGCGCTGTGATCAGTGGGCTGCTTCAACCTGCGTGTACCTTGTGGCCATTGTGTCGCAAGTTTTGCGTTTCTGCTATTGCTCCATTTTAAAAAATCACGGAGTCTACTCTCTGTTCAAGATACTTTAACACTGGGGCAAGTCCTCGGGACTCCCCCAAACTTTCAGCTCACCAGTCACTTTTTCTGTTCTATACCAAAGATAAATTGTCAGCGGATGAGATACAATCTCTCTGATTATAATTTTCGTGTTTCTTCCACACCACTGCAGCAGTGCCTGTCTGTGGGTAGTGAAGAGTGTACTTGCCAATGAGAAGTTGTGGCGATTTGGAGACAAAACTCCATCTCTGCTTCCTCTGTGAATGCAACACCGGTACCACTGGCTGTATCCAACCATTCAGAAGGAAGTGGGGCAGCAGCTGAATGTCAGCCCAGCACTAGCAATGTGAGCAGCCATCCTTTTCTTCTGAGGAAAACACTGCAGAATAGAGAAAAGTGACAAAGGGCTGCCTGACAGCTTCTCCATGTCTCTATGGGCCTCTTGATTCCACAGCCTACTAGTTCTTCCATCTTACTCGGTTTTATTGAACACCTTTGTTAGTGGATATTTGAAAGATACAGCTACAGATACAGGAAGAGTTAAAAAAATATCTGCTGGGGGATTTTTTCACCCTGGTGACTTGCAGGGCATCATCTCTGATTAGAGGTGAGGGCTGCAGTAACACAATAGAGAACCACACACTTTCCTTCCTCTAGACCTGCAAAGATCTATGCTGTATCTGGTGTTATTTTGGCTGACAAAGTGAGGATGGCAAGCAGCTGCATAGATTTCTAGAAAAAGTTGAGCATGCAGGGTTTTGCACTGCACTTCATCTCAAGCCTGCCTGTGCGCTTGTTTTGTGTCCGAACCTGCAGATGCTTTTTGTCTTTCAGCCTAATTCTTCTTCCACAATGAGATAATCATGTCACGCTTGTGGTCATCAGGGTATGAACACAGCCCATGTTCAGCAGCGACTCCTCAGAAGTGACGTTACCATTCCAGGGCCTTATTTGCCTTCCTTGGCTCTGTGCTAATTCTCCGTTCATTTCATTTAATTCCTGTGACCATCTGTTATCCTCATCAGCTGGGGGCAGAACTCCCTCAGCTGTCCTTTCCTTGCTTCTGATGGCACCTGCTCCAAGCTTATAGCAGATCTGGTCCTGCCAGCCGAGCGGTGCCGGAGATTTCCTTCTTTCTCTTCCTCCTCCAGATCTGCTTCCTTTGAGAGAGTTGTGGAGATGTCACAGTTATTCTCCTGCAGGCTCTGCTAGACTTCCCCCTGGACTGAAAATTTCTGCCTTTTTCTGGGGTTTAGAAAGGCAAATCCTGACACCAGTGTGGAGAGCAGGTAGAGCCACCTACTAGGTCTTAGCTGGGTCCCTGTTCTAGCTTGGATGAGTGAGTGACCCTTCACTCCTTGGCAGGGAACACTGGACTGGTGGGACTTGGATCCATCAGAGTGATGAGCAAACCTTCTAAAGGCTGTGGCCCTGAAGGTGATGCCAAACTTACCTGGACAGCTCTGTCTGTTGCAGGTGATGCAGATGAGCAATAAAGTTGCTGCGTTGGGTGAATAAAGCAGTTGACACTTCTGGTTAAGCAGAGCAACCTGACATAGCTTTGTAATCAACTCTGATGTGACTGAGGGGGTTGGGCTAGAGATCTCCAGATGCCCTTATCCACCTACCGATTTTTGCGAAATATAAAGAAATAGAGGCCTGCCGTGGAAAATTTGAGCTGAATCTGAAGATATTTTGAAGTGCTGAGCTCAGAAATTAATGCTCTTTGTATCTTAGAGCTGTCACCTTCTCATTTCCCCTTAGGCAAATGATCCCCTCCACTCAGCCTCTTTGGTCTCTCACACCAGTTTTAAGCCAATAGGTGATACAAGACTGGCATCAAAACCATCATTCAGGCAGAATTGTGAACCCTCCTTTAGAACTGGAAAAAGTGAGCCCCCTCCAGGCACTGCTGGTCTGGGAGGAAAACCCTTCTTGCTTCAGGAAAGTCCATTACCACCTTGTTGCACTATCGTTAAAAAGGGAAAAAAAAAAAAAAAAGAAGATCAATTATTTCTTCCCACACATACTGCTTCCTCTGGCTTCTTTAATCCCTCTGGTTAAGAGATGCATTGCTCAGCCACTTCCTATACACCATACGGGAAACTGAAACAACTTGCCTTCCCAGATCCTTAAGAAGCCCGTGTACTTTTCCCTCCCACCTCTCCCCCTTATTTCAAGAGTGGAGTCAAAGACAGACATGCTCATGGCTGATCCAGTCTGTGTGTTTTCTCAAGGAAGAAGCCTGTGTTTACATGTGTGGGCTCAGACTTGGGACGTACTGCAGATGGACAGAACGGCAGTGCTGTGTATTATCAGTGCATGAATTTGGGCTTTCTTTCAGTGGTGGGTTGACCCTGGCTGGATCCCAGACATCTACTAAAGCTGCTCTAATGCTCCCCTTCTCAACAGGATGAGGGACAAAAAAATGTAACAAAAAGCTCATGGGTCAAGATGAGGACAGGGAGAGGTTGTTCACCAATTACTGCTGCAGGCAAAACAGACTGAATTTGATGAACAATTAATTTAATTTATTACTAATCAAATCGAAGTAGGATAATGAGAAAAAAACCCCAAATTTTAAAACACCTTCCTCCCACTCCTCCCTTTATCCTGGGCTCAATTTTACTTCCTATTTTTTCTCTCTCCTTCCTTCCAGCAGTACAGGGAGTTGCAGTCAGTTCTGCTGCTCCTTCCAGGGTAAGAAATCCTCACACTCTTCACTTGCTCCAGCGTGGAGTCCCACTCGTGGGAGACAGTCCTCCACAAGCTTCTCCAACTTGAATCAATCCCCCAGGCTGCAGTTCTTCATGAACTGCTCCAGCATGGGCCTCTTTCCACAGGGTGCACTTCTTCATGAACAGACTGCTCCAGCATGGGTCTTTTCCACAGGATGCACTTCTTCAGGAACAGGCTGTTCCAGTGTGGGTCCCCCACGGGGTCATCAGTTCCATCAGCAAAGCTGCTGCAGTGTGGGCTCCTCTCTCCGCAGGTCCCTGCCAGGAGCCTCCTCCAGCATGAGCTTCCCACAGGGTCCCAGCCTCCTTCAGACATCCACCTGCTCCATTGTGGAGTCCTCCACAGGCTACAGGTGGGCCTCTGCTCCGCCGTGGGCATCCACGGGCTGCGAGGGGACAGCCTGCATCACTAGGGTCTTCCCCACAGGCTGCAGGAAAGTCTCTGCTCTGATGCCTGGAGCACATCCTCCACCTCCTTCTGCACTGACCTTGGTGTCTGCAGGGCTGTTTGTCTCACATATTCTCTCTCATTCCTCTTTCTCACTGCATTTACCCCTTTTTTTCCCTCCTCTCCTTTCCTGTGTTATCCTAGAGGCTCTACCACCGTTGCTGATGGGCTCAGCCTTGGCTGCGTTGGGTCTGTCTTTGAGCCATCTGGCATTGGCTCTATCAGACATGGGGAAAGTTTCTAGCAGCTTTTACAGAAAGCACCCCTGTAGCCCCTCCATGACTGAAACCATGCCACCCGCACCCGGTACTATTTCCTGGTGAGCTTTTAGGGTTTAGCAAAACATGGACTGTCGAAGGGGCAAGGAGTGACCTGAGGTGTTAGTGTTCAAGGGTCTCAGCCACACAAGATGGCTTAAGGGCCCAGCGTGGTGCCATCAAATACAGCTTTGTCCTTGTGGGAGGCATTTTCTGTCAGACACAGAACATGATGCTTTCCTGTCTCAGGCTGTTCAGGATGCCTGAGTCCCCGCTGGATATATCTGTGCACAAGAGTAGTTCCTCAGCTGAGCCTCACAGAACTGGGATACGGGAGCAGACAAGCTCCACCTTGTCAGGTGTCCCTGTGCAGGCAGTCTGTGGCAGATGGCTCCGTGACTTGCTGCAAGTCGTCCATTAGAGAGGACAGAAGAGCGCGTGACCCATGTGTGTGCCGCGGGTGACATCTGACTGATGTCACTACTTGTCACCAGGGGGCTGTAGAAGCCACACATTCTGTAGACCTCTGGTGAATTTGGAAATGATGTTTGTTGTGCCCATCCTGTACTGCGTCTCTTAAACACTTCATCTCAAAAAGTTCAGTTCAGCATTCCCAATGTCCTATCTGGGCTCCAGGTGTTTTATTCTCAATGTAGTCACATAATCCATGAAGCACTGTTATGTCAGCAAGGTGTTTGGCCACATGTCCTGCAATGAAGAATCGTATGCCTAAGTCCAAAATTTTATGGGGGCTTCCTGCATCCAAGATGGAAGATTGTGAAACCAGTAAAGCCTGTAAGAGGTACCAAAAATAGTCAGTTTCCAGAGACCTGTGATTACCAGTGTCTGCTTATGTCTCTCTGGCAGCTCTGGTAGAGTCATGCCTTAGACTTTCCCAGGTCTTGCAGAAACTCATGCATCATTTTAGGATGCATTTATTCTGCTGCACAATTTGTAACGAAAATTTTCATAGCTCTTCACCTGAAGCTTAAGGACCCAGTGGCTTTTCTGTTGTTGCACATCCAAATGATTTGACAAAAAAATCTTTGCTGGGCAGCACTTCCCAACATGAAGGCAGTGTTAGCACTCCATTAGGCTTGGTGCATAAGCACACCAGAAATCCCATCTGAAAATTTATAACTGGTTGCTGTTTTCTTATGGAAGGGACAGTTTCTGAACAGTACTTAAATTTTCTTCCAATGTCAGGAAAGCAGCTGAAGGTGTCATATATGGCCTCAACAAATCTCTCAAGCTTCCAAGATAGCAGTATGGTAAATATGGACCCAGATTTCAGCTGGGAGTTTGCTGCTTTTTTCACAAGTAAATTTCACAGAAGATTCAGCAGAGATGTTTGGGAAACCAACCTTGTAATTCAAATGAGTCAGGAGGTTTTGCTCATAACTAAAGAAAATGCAGACTGCTTTAGGGTCTGCAAATTGTTTCCATAGCCGTAGAAACAAGCATTTGTGTACAGTACTGCTAACAGTGTGCCATGCTGTAGTTTCTTGCTGGGAGAGGATCCTGCTTCACCTCGGTATCTCTATGCTTGAAAGGGTTTCCAGATCAAATCTTGACTTAAGGTCCCCTATCTCTGGCAAGATCCTTCCAGGTGTACCTGATATACCCCAGTGCTGCTTTTACTTTTACTTCCAAGTGTGAAAAGCTGACAGATCACTGATGAGATCTCAGACTGCAGACAAAAAGGAAGACTGGTGTCATGGAATTGGGATATGATGGTGACGCCTGTGGTGTCCCAAATGCAGCAGAATGAACATCCTAGTGCTGTACGTGTTCTCATCACTGAGGATTCTGACGGGGACCTCCAGCAGAACCACGTCCTTTTGCCTTAACTTGGGATACAAAGGCTGAGCCCCAACCTCTTCTTTCAAGACCTGCTTGTGCTGAAAAAAGAGCACCATCCTGAAGTACAGGCAGCACAACCAAACATGGCTCAAACTGATACATCTCAGCATGGAGAGTGCACCTTATGTTGCTTTTCTTGATCCTCTTGAACAGATTTATTATTGGGATAGGGATCGCTGGAGTCCTTTAAGCATAGCTTTCCTGCCTCAAGGGCCCTCTGGTGGCACCAAACCTGAGGCGACTGTAAATACTTGACTGAAAAATTGTGATCAGCCTTCATTCAAGTGTCCCTGTACCCAAAATGTCAGGCACAGGGCATGCTGTGAGCCGTCTCTGGGTGGAGAAAACAGGAACGGCTCTGATCACACTGCTAGTGAAATTGGAGAACTGAGAAGTCCCTGTGTGGTCAGTCAAGATCAGATTTGTCTTGGCTGCATTTCTGCTGGTCGATTTAAGCACACACTTATGTCTCTCTGTCCTCCAGGAGATATGGTCTTTTTCCTAGAGAGACCAAGGCAAGCCGAAGGGATCTCCAATAGAAAGACACATATATATTCTGGGCATTTTCTGAGTAGCATTCCCTTCCTCATTGGATCTCCTGGGTAGAGCCTTAGAGCCCTTGGGAAGTAGGGCCCCATTTTTCTCACTGCCTGCATCTCCAGTTGGTTATCAAGAACCTATGTTGAACACCCAACATCAGAGTAGGCCCCTGAGATCCCTGCAACTTTCTGGAGAAGCTGGTTTAGAGTTCTCAGTTGCAAAACTGTCTTGGGGAAACAGACTTCTGGGTTTGGCTGGCAGGTCCACGTGTCCCTAAACAATCATAGCAATTACCCTCAGTATTACGGTTGCACTGCATGGCATGTTTGGACACTGTTTGCACACCCCACTTCTCCCAGAGCCATTTACACCTATCAGCCAGATATCGAGTGTAATTCTACATGACAGCAATAGCATTTTAGAAGTTTTCTGTCCTTTGCACCCCTAGTACAGTTTCTCATCCAATCAGTTGTGCTCGGGCATCTACCAGTAGGAACCTGCCATGGAAGTAATTTTAGTTATTCCCTATTCTAATTGCACACTCGCATTTTCTTCTCTCCCTCTTTTTAAACCAAAATTTTACATTGGTCTGTCTTAGGATCCCATGTTATCAGAAACTTAGGGCCATGTTATCAGAAACTGTGCAGGGGGTTGTTGCATATGTAGCCGTGGGCTATCATTCCCAGTGGCACTGAGACAGGAAGGCAAACTTATAAGAGACTCTTGGATCAGTTTCCTCATGAGAGCAGCTGTGAGGTGGAGTCTCACCCTCAAGCACATGGGAAGGTTTCCAAGTCATCTTCTGACCCTTCAGTGAGCATGCCCCTCCACTTTGAAGACTTCTCTGTCTTTTATATCCACTCCACACATTTGTTATTCAAAGACCAGGAAATACTGTTACTCTTGGTTTGGTTTATTTTTTTTTCCTTTTGCATAACTACTCTTGAGTCAGTATGACTGTAGCCACCTTTTCCATTATTAAGGCTTCTGAACTTTACCTTGGCTCATGATTGGACCATTTTGCCCATATTTCTTCCTCTGCACAAGCTGATCTGGTCTTACAGGAGGCACACCCTTGAGGTTTCCAGTCCTTCAGGGTGGCTTTTATTTTGACTTAATAAGCAGCACACAGAAGAAAATTAGGGTAATTAAAAAAACAAAAACCATGAAAAAATAGAAACCTCTCTATCTCCTTCAAGTCTGGAACATATGAGCCCTCTGAGCATCTGTAGCTAGGGAAAAAAACAGCCAGTCTCTGCCAAACTCGGGGGAAAGTCCCCACACCCACATGCTACCATCACCTCAGTTCATTTGAGTCCAGGAGATTTTTTCCTTCTTTTTCCCTCTGGGTTATGCACCTCAGCTCAGGAGTCATGCTCCCTCACTGTTTCCCTCCACTGGGGTTTTCTTGCAGAGCAAGACAGCTGGCTTTTATTTCTGAGTCTTAAAAAGGGCACACGCAAGCTTGTAGGGAAGCCCTACAGTTAGGACTGTGAGCAAGAAAAAAAGCCTGGGGAAATATGAACAGGTAGTGTTTTCTTATCATGATGGTGATCATCTGGCTTGGCTGCCTGGTTCCTGCAAACAGTCTTATATCCTAGGGCTGAACAGAGGATGCCATCGATAATTTTTCACATCAACAGACTGCTGTTAGTGAAGAGGCCACCATAAAAGTTCTTCCTGTGTCAGGGCCTTGCTGTGAAAAACATATACCTTGTTTTCAGCCAGATTTTTGATTTTCATTTCGAGCCATCCTTATGTTGCTCTGCTGAGGTAGAGGACCTGCCTCTATTTCACATCTTCTCCTTATGGGAAGAAAATGTCAAAGAAAGATCGTGATTGTAAGAAGATAAAAATGGTTGTACCAATGGTACTCTGCTATGCCCAATACAAGATCCCTAAGGAAAGGCACCAAGAATCAAGGCATCATGTAGAAATTTCCTGCAAGCAGGAGTCAAGGACATCCCAAGCTGGCAGTCACACCAGGATGTCATATTCAAAAGTCAGTAATTGATCCTCCACATGTTACCTAATCTGTATTTGAAGTAATTTATACTCCTGGTCTCCGCAACATCTAACAATAATTAGACCATCTTTGTGGCATGCAAAATGAATTTCTTTTTGTTTGCAGTAAAACTTCTGCCTGAGCTCACCATCGTTTCCTTCAGAAAAGGTAAAAGAGATCAAACACATCAAGTTCATTCATTTCAAAGCAAGATCTCCAGGCTCCCAAGTCAGGTGTTAGGGGTTTTTTTTCTGTACCACTCTCCTAAATCCTTTTCCATTTTTCCACATTCATTTTCAAAATATGGACACATTCCAGTAACTCATGCTGTAAACAGAGGTAACACAATCTGTTCACTCCGTGATATCCCATTTTATACAGAATGTATCATCTATCTCCTTCCCTGGAGTCTTGTCTTCCCAGGATACTGTATTCTGTTCAGGAAGTATGGTCCACATCCTTTGTTCCTCAACATAGAGCCTTATGTTTTAATTCTAAGTGTGATTTTACCAGGAGTTTTAGGAGGCAGTTGCTTCCCATTAACTTAGCCAAATATAAGCACCATGCCAGAAGAGACAGGCAGACCTGCAGAGATATGTTGCCCTCCTAAGCATGTTTTGGCATTGTAAGACATCCATGAACATCAGAAGGCATTTGGATGTTGAACAAATCACGTGGCAGCCCAGTGCTGGAAGCTCACGTAGTCTGAATTTCTAGGACGCTTTCATCTCATCAGCAAAGGGTCTGAAGTATTTACACAGGACACAAAAGCATTAGCTGTTTTATCTTCTACTCTCACGCACACTGTGCAGTTCAAGAGAGTCCTTTGGTCTTTCTGAGGAAAACCTGGCAAAGAAGCCTGTAACAGTGGAGAAAGTGCTGCTCAGCATGGAACATTCACCTCCTGTAGAATGGGACCTGACATCTGCAAACAGAAACTTCTTAGAACAAGGAAAAACTATCAATGGCAACAAACAAACAAAAAGAATAAAAATCAAGCTTAAACCCAATTTTTCTCCATGTGTCCTCAACTGCACCCCAGCAACTAGCTCCTTGCAGAACTTCCTAATATTTAGTTTGCTCTCCATCTTAGAAACCCAAATCTCTCAGCCCTTATTGTGATACAGGAGGTCTCACCTCTTCTTGGGAATTTTAAAGTGCATTTATAGTTCCACCCCTTTGGTCCCAGCCTCCTCTGAGGGTGAACAAGACTCAGCCTTTACGCCAAGAAAGTGTGTTGCATGCGCCAGTCATCTTTCAGCAAAGTGAGAGTGGGGGTACGTCCAGAGTCAACGGGCTCCTTTTGCAGTGCTAAAGACAAGAACACAAGGCAAGTAATTATCCACAGTTGGAGGTGTTCAGGATTGCCTGGGCCAGTCCCTGAGCAACTCAATCTAGTTTGAGAGTCATCTTGCTGGGACCGGAGGGACGAAGTAGAGACCCTAGAAGTCCCTTCCTACCTGAATCTTCCTTAGATGCTGTGATTAACAAATAAGTGGGTTTATTTGATTTGATGTTTTTTCTCTTAGTGGGACAGTAGAAGATATCTTACAGAAGGATGCAGGCTGCTACCTGCCACGAGATGCCAAGTGAAGAGGAACTTGAAAAAACAGCTCAGCTGCTACTGCACTCTGAATTGCAGTCTGGCACCAAATCATGTTAATCCAGCACAAATGTGTAGTGTTGCAGAGAGGGGCAATGCCACCTTCCTTTTCATCTCTCCTGCTGCCTCTCTTTTGTCAACACTGATGAGCGGTACAGAATTGATCCAGCTGAAGACTAAACTATAAAGGAATAAATCCATTTTGATTTACAATGAGTCCTTTCAGTTTAAAAATGCACCATCTTCCTCCCTAGCAATTTTTTGTTCAAAGCAAAGTGGTTGGGGATCACTAAATCAGAGACTTTATTCTCTTCAGGACTGTTCTGAAATACTGCTGTGCCCTTCCTTGCTGTGCCATCATCCACAGCAACCTTCCTAGTGATTGTATTCTTCTACAAATGATTTCTCATAGCATCACATGCTCCTTTAGTTGCCCTCGACTTTTTCATATCTAGCTTTCCCTCTAACAAAGAAATAACATATTCTGTACTGAGTAAGTGTTCACCTGCGGCTCCATTGTACCATGAGATATGGGCTGATGCTCTCCTGCCATGATGCACAGTGAAAACACAGCACATGGATCAGACCTTCTTTTGCACAGCTCCTGGGAACAAAGGCAACCAAGCCTAGAGCCAGACCCCTCTGTGCCCTGAGCAATGCTTATCCCACAGCATCTGAAACATGACCAAGTGCCTCTTCTGTGTTGGAGAAACCCATGCTGCTGCCCAGAGTAGGACACAGAAAGGATTTGAGGCCCCGGAGCAGAAGGAACATCCTTCCGCAACATTTTTCTCTGAAGGGATACTGTATTGTCAGCTGAGTGCAGCAGTAGCAGCAGACTATGAGCCTGGACTTCCCTTTTACTTCTATTAACTTTGGAAGGTTGGGTTTTTTTCTCTGATTTTGGGCATCAGAATATGTGGATCAGCCTTTTTATATCTTGGCACCAGGAGAAATATTGACCTTCCCCTAGATTTGCTGCTAGTTCTAAAGACCAGAAGACACAAGCCACATCTGTTCTGGAGATTCCCCAGGCCAAAACATCTCTCATGAAAAGCAGTCATACAGTCTCCCTGAACAACTGTGAAGAGAATGGCGAACCAGAGAAGCCACATCTAAGCAGGGACTTTTGTGCAGTCTGTTGGGGGAGGCTGAGTGCCCTGGTTTTACTGCATGTCCAGCATCATCTTCCCAGCCTGTCCTGACACCGCACTTACTACCAGTCTTGGTGCTGATGGCACTTTCAGAGTTTGCTGGCCAGCACTCATCTCCTTTCTGCAGTAGCTCTGGTGTACAGCACTAGTCTGTCATCCAGCTCTGCTGTGGGCACTGGAGCTTCCAGTCCACCAGGGCCCAAGAACACTACAGATGGTCAGACCCTTTTTCTACAGCTACCTCTTGGAGAAACACATTTTGGGAGTCCCACCCTCAGATCAAGATTCAGCTCCCGTCAGAGCACTCCTCAGCCTTAACCTGAGTTAAGGGAATCTTTCAGGACCGCTCAGCTACTCTCCCAGCCTCTCAGCAACACGTGGCATATTGGGTCAGTACCTGACTCCTTCACCTCAGTGTCCAGGTCACTGTAAAGGAGATCAAAGATGGCACATGTCCTGAGTCCCTCTTGCTCTTGAGAAAACATACTGCAACCCTGAGACATTTGAGAGGCTATCACATATTTTTCCATTGAATTAAAACCATAAACACTGCAATGAGAAGTGAGTCAAAATGTAACCTGGTTTGCTGCATGGATTTTTTGTAGTTAATTCACCCCACCCTCTGTATTGCAAAACACAGAGGCTATGGCATCAAAGATGACATTGGGCAAGGTACTGATAGCCATCACTATCTCCACAGGTAGTTGTGGATGACCAAGAGGATCCTGCAGCATTCTATCTCTCCTTCATGACCCTGTGTGTGAGAAGAGTGGCTTGCATCCCTCTACCTCAAGGGTGTTTATTTTGATCCATTTCTCCATTGTGCATCTCAGACAAAGACTGATAGGCCATGGGCACCAGGTCTTTCTGCCTCATGGTTCTGCTGCTTGGCCTCTCTACAGCAATAAGGTGTTGACTTGGGAACCACTGCATCTGTCTCAAGTGCCCAGAGAAGGGCAGCTCCACTACTTCCCTTCTGCAGCTGAGCTTAGATCTCTTCTGTCTCCCTAAGCTTCCCAGTCTGTTCCAGAAGTCTTGCAGTCTGATCCCTGGAAACCTGTTGCCTGTGCAGACGCCTGTAGAGTACCAACCCACCCAGCAGCTCTTGCTCACACCACATCCTTGCCAAATCTTCCTCTCTGTTTCCCCAGGTGTGGCTGCTTTTTGTTTACAGTCCCTTGTCATGCAGTTATTAGTTATCTCTTATTAGTAAGTAACTTGTTTTTGCCTGCTATGTTTGCTTTAGCACTAGGCAAACACCAATCAGGATGTTTTACATGAGGTCCTTCTGGCAAGCACTCCATCTGAGGAACACCCAGACCAGCTGATAACTCAGTCTTCAAGCCATGGCGTTGTTTCTTAGATCGCCTAAAGTCTGCAAATAAATTCTAGAGCACCTCAGAAAGTCAGCATAAAGTGGAATATTGTGACTACTTTCAGACTTGATGCTGCAAGGACCAAAACATAGAAGTGGAATTACTAAGAGAAAAACATGGTATTACAGAAATCTGGAAATGCAATGGAAAATTCCTTCAGCAAGTCTAACTCAATGATATTGCAGAATAGTGTTTTCTATTCCTATTTTTCTTGGTGAGTGTAATTTGCATCCAGAAGACATGCCAAGAGAGACAAGAAAAGCAATGTATTAAGGTTGTGCACAAGGTGACTGCTGTGGGTAAGTCTGGAAGCTGGCTGGAGCTACTAATGCCTAACACAGACAAAGGAGAATTTAGTGAGCTGGGTTTCAGTGTCCCTGCCCTTGGCTACTGGTGTTGCAGCCTGCCTCTCATTCCCCACGGCTCTGCCAGGGTCCCACACGTCCCTGTCAGTCTCTCTTCCCAGGGGACCAATGCAGGCAGTTCTGAAAAGATGTCCCTGTGCTGATCTCTCTCTGGTCACTGTTATTTCTGCTGTGGGGTCCTGTTCTGGGAGATGACGAAAATGCCATTCAAGGGAGTCAGCATTTAAAATGGGTCGTTAGAGAGAAACGTCACAGTGTCTTTGCTAAAGATAGCCTGGTGCTGAGTAAAACGGTGCCTCCAAAACCTTCCTTTCACAACATGCTCACTCAGCATAATAACCCCTCGGCCCTGAACATCCCTCACTGCCAGGCAGCTCCTGTCATTTTCCTGGGCTCTCCATCCGTCTCTTGTGACCACTTTCTGCGAAACTGCAGCAGGATAGGAATGCATCCTCTCCTTTGCTGGCTCTTACAGGAGACAAGCATTTCCTAGAGCATGGGTTCTACTAAAGGTGGTTTTAGGGCTAGCGGGGAATAGTGCCTGGCTGCCAAGACTATGAGTGCAGAGAGAGTCAAGATGGAGGGAGAGAACAGTGAGCTTGGTGTGCCCTCCAAGAGAAGGCAGGAGAGGGGGAGCAGATGATGCTGGACTGCAGAGCTGTACGTGTCTCCCCGCCATGGTTCCAACTCTCTTCCCTCTCTCTCATCTTCACCCACATACTCACACCATTTTTGCACTGCTGATTCAAGGGAAAGAGAGGTTGATGCTGTCTGCTTGAACTGGTCACCACAAACTGTTTTTCTTGAACGGAAGGAAAAAACACCTCCTGACAACCGTCACAAGTTCTCCTCCATATTCACTCTTCTCTTTCTCTCTCATGTGATCCCATGGACTGTGTTACACAAGAGGGCATGAAGGACCACTACAAAACAGTCCTTGGGGACACAGAGGTTCATGAGATTGCACCTGTACACCAATCCCACCCCTCAGGAGACTGAAGAGCCATGTGTGATGAAAGAGATGAGAACTGTCACTACAACAGGGATCTGCTAAAGTGAGGCATAGCACTGGCTCTCTTTTATCCTCCACCTTCACCACTCAGCTGAGGAAAACTAGAGGGTGAACAAGGATTCTTCCACAGTCAAGAAGCAGCCGTTATGAGTCACCTCTCCTCTCATAGCCCCAGGAAAAGCCCCAACACTTGGGGGATGAGCCACTGAGGGGCTTGGGTGTCTGACACCTGTCATGGAGGGCTGATTAAGTTTGAAAGAGTCAGAGGCAGTGGGTTGCTGGAAAGTTTGAACCACAACAGTGGGGGTTCTCTGAGACAAAAGGGGCTGCAAAATGAGGCACATACATGGAAATATATTGTCCTATGCAAACATCAGCAGCTTAATCAGAGCTGGGATAAGCCCCTTCAGTGCATGAGCTCAAGTGAGTTTTCCCAGAGCTGCTGGAGGAGAAGGGTCCCTTCCTCACATCCCTCACAGAGCCACAGCATGCAGCCTCTCTTTTCAATGCTCGATCTTTTTCCTGTCTCCTCGGGTCACCTGAGATTTGTCCCATATTAGCTCTGGACTCCAGATTGATTAGTCACATGTACCCTGGTTGATGCTCACCATAGACCCTTTCATCGTGGTATCTGTGAACTGACCAATGAGAAAAAGCCAAGGAATCAGCACATTTGAAGGATTAAAGAAGGAAATAAAAAAAAAAAAATTAAAAGAAAAAAAACAACAAACCGACAAAAAAGAAGGAAAAAAATATACAAACAAAAAGAAAAGCAGCAGAAAAAAAGACCGATGTTCTCAAAAGCCCTGAAACAATTAGAGAGAAGCTGTAAGATACGGAAAGATCAAACCAAAAAAAGGAAGAGATGAAAGAAAAACATGAAGGGTACTTGCTGGGAAGTGTCTTCTACACTTTTTCCACTGGCTGTGTAGAAGCGAAACCTGTAAGAAAAACAACAGCGACCCAAAGAATTTCCACTAAAAGATGCTTAGAACAGTGTCTTTGGTCCCTCCCTTCTCTGCCCTCACGTGCCTCAGGCTTATACTGGTTTCTTAGTCATGACGCATCTTCTTAGTGATATGAGGAAATTAGCTGCCCACCTGCAATATAAGGCATTTAGGGAAATGTTTTGAGCAGAGAGAGACAGAGAGACTGAGGCAGAGGGCATGAGAGCAAGCACGTCCCACTGACCCCTCTTTTCTCACCCACCCACTCTAACACCTTCTTTGCCCATGCCTCATTTTTGCTGATCTCTTCAAGCTTTGGACCTTGTCAAGGACAGACACGAATAGGAGGCAGCCCCTTGCCTCTCCTGAATTACCATGAGGCCGGTGTCCCTGGTGCTGTTCCTCGCCTTTACCCTGCTGGCTTTTAGTGGTAAGAGGGGCTGAACATATTGGGAAGGGCAGACTAATTCAGTAAGCTGAGTCTGGGTGTTACTTACACCTGACAAGTCTGGAAGGGAGAGTTTGTGCCCATCCAGCTCCACCGAAGATGGCCAGACATTGGCCTGTACTCCAACCTGCCCTGGTAAACATGGCATCGCCACTCTTGGCTCAACTCCTTATCTTGTTACAGCTGGCCATATCGTACCAGGACTAGTGGAGGTAGAAAGCAGGGAGCAGAAGGTGTGGGCCAGAGAGGGGAGTTCAGCCGTGCTGCCCTGCTACTTGAGTCCCGGAAAGATGAAGAAGAGCTTGAAGCAGCTGCCTGACAAGACATCTGTGCTGTGGAAGAGGCATGGGGGAAGGTACACCAGGGTCAAAAGAAATATGAGTCCTTCTAGGGGAACTGGGGAGGGTGGGAGACACTTTGAACCTGTGAGAAACGGGCCCACAATTATTTTAATTTTCAAAAGCAATTTATTATAAAACAAAGGCAATCAGCGCTGGGCGCGTGACTTGGTTGGTTTTCAAGTCAGAGGCGCAAAGGGTCCTCAGACAGGTCAGGTTTTTATAACAAAATTGGCACAAAAGCGGGTGGGATTATTACAATTTCTTTGAGGTAGGAGGGAAATTATTTCCATAAGTACATCCCCTTTCTCCTCCCCTTGGGAATTTGGGTCTGGGGGATTTTATTGCTTTTTGAGGGTCTTGAGACTGAAGTAGAACACTCTTCCTCATCTTGAACTTTTCAACTTTCCTGGAAAAACTGGCATGAGCCTTCCTTGATTGGCTCTGAAGGTGGCGTTATCTTCTGGTGGACCAATTTATGGCCTACCCAGGAGATCCTGGAGAGATTTACTGCAGAAAGGTGTCTGCGTTCCTTCAAAGTTTCGGGGAGTGAACAATGTGTCCTTGTTCTAATGGCCTTCAGCAGGAAGGGCTCATTAGAGCTCACCATCTCTTACATTACATTACTAACATATCTAAACATTACAACATGAATCTTATTCATTTAATCAAAGCATAACTCTAAAACTGCCTACAATATGGACTCCACTCATTAGCGAAAGCAAAATTCTATCAGCATTACATTTCACAAACCCTATTTCCCCTTCCCCATCTGCCCTCCTTCTTGCCCCCTCCTTTGAACTCACATTTGCCTCTGGCAGGAGCCGCTCATTTTTCCTTCTTCCAGTGTCTACGAGGAGCCACATGGGGTGCTGGAGGTGGGGTACTCAGGCCTCCAGAAGACAGCACTGCTCATGAAGCCCCGGGTGTCACTCCAGGATTCTGCCTTACGCAATGGGAATTTCTCCCTGAGGATTGACCCCGTCCGGAGCGAGGACGCTGGGCTGTATGAGGCACGGGTGAAATACAACACAGAGGTCCACAGCTGCCACGTGGAGCTGGGGGTAATTACAGGTAGGAGAAGATAGAAAACCTGAAGAATGTTGATTTTAGAATCAGGGAGGTTGTAAAAGTGGGACAGGGTGGGGATGCTGTGTTTGGGAGAGCAGGTTAGGGTACAGGCAGTGTCCTCCTGAAAGCGCACAGCTTCCTCCTGTCTGCCCTCAGGTCTGGAGGGATGGCTGCCTGAGGGACAAGACTAGGACAGGGAGGACACAAAGAGCTAGTTTGGTAGTTCCCCTGTGATCTAAGCTCACTCTCTACCCTGACATTTTCTTTTTTTTTTTTTTTTTTTGCAGTAACCCTTAGTCAACCCAATCCTGTGGTAGAAAATGAAGTGGTCACAATGAGCTGCAACTCCAGCCACCGGGCCAGCCTTGTGGAGACGTGCTGGTTCCATAAGGAGCATGTGGGCCCCCCCTCCAGGACCTTCTGCTCCTTTCCTGGGGCTCTCTCCATCCTTCGGCCAGCCATGAGTGATGCAGGCTCCTGGAACTGCCAGCTTCGATACTCTGATAATGAGATAATTTCTGCCACATACAACCTGCAAATTCTAGGTGAGCTTAATCTCTGTGTCGATACTCCAGCATCCCAAAGTTGACCCCTTTGATGTGACTGCCTAAACCCAGTGGCCCCAGCTGGACTCTGTCCTCACTTCCCAGGTCATTCATGTCCCTGCAGAGCTCTTTCTAGCCACCACCCACACTGTCCTCTTTCTCTGGCTCAGGTTTTGACGGCCCAACCAACCCTGTGGTCTATGCTGCAGCTGGGTCTGCAGCCCATCTACCCTGCAACCTGAGCTACCTTCCCCGTGCATTTGGGATGAATGTGGTGACAGCCCACTGGAGCCACCTCGCAGGAGGACACTTGCAAAACTGGGACATCTCACAGAACTGGAGCAGCAGAAGCTTTCCCCTGCATCTCCCTATGGTGGGCCCAGGTCATGCAGGGCAGTACCTCTGTGCTGTCTCTGTGGGCCGCAAGACAATCAGCAGGAATGTGACCTTGGCAGTGGTTACAGGTGAGAGGAGAGATAGAGAGGAGCATCACCCCTCTAGGGTCCCCCATTGGTTGCAGACAAATCTCCCCACATGTCCAGTGAGCGTGGGTAGCCCTTGATCATGGGTTCCCACCCCAGAGCAGGAGATAAAGTCTCTGTTCAGGGTATTGCATTGCACCGATCTCTGCTGGACTCAGGGGTTTTCCTGGATGACTTGATTATTCCTCTTAAAACTGAGGAAGACAAAGAAAATAAATTAGAGGCAGTAAGAAAGAAGAGATGTAATAGAAGACAGATGAATGATGAAGAGATGTGGACCCATCTGTAGTCTTTCCTGAGGGTAGTTTTTATTTTTTTGGCTGCAGTGATTCCAAGCATCCAAGGACCAGTTTCTGAGGGGAGTCATTTACTGCTCATCTGCAGCCTTACACACTCCCAGGGATATGAGCGTTTCCAGTGGAAGCACCTTGGCTCGGGCCCCACTAACAGCAAGTTGGCTGCGGCCACCCCCCGTAACCTGGAGGGCCGCAATGGCCAGATGGGACCTACCTTGGAAATACCTAAAGTGTCACAAAAGGATACAGGCACATGGGAATGCAGTGTGTATGGCCCAGAAGGCCGACTAGGAGCAGCGGAGTATGGGCTGCAGATCACAGGTACTGTCCTGCATGGATCTGTAACCAATCTCTTCTTACCCTACTCAGTTCCTTGGTGCCCTTTACTCTCTCAGCCTCACTCTGTCCTTCTCCTCTTGAACCATTTGAATCTTATCTTCTTGCCATCTTGTCTTAGTTCTCATCAGTTCTTCATGTTGCTCCTTCCAGTTTCCTGCACCCTTTTCCATTTCACCTGTTTTTGTGCAGTCCTACCCTTGCCTCAGTGCAAAATCAACTTTCACCCTTTCCTTTCCTTTCCTTTCCTTTCCTTTCCTTTCCTTTCCTTTCCTTTCCTTTCCTTTCCTTTCCTTTCCTTTCCTTCCTAACTGTGTTTCCTCCTCACAGGTGCCCAGGTCTCCAGCCCTCCTGCTGTCTTCAGTGGGCAGGTTACTTTTGGGCTCACAATGACTCTCTTCCTCCTGCTTGCCATTTGTGTCCTGGCTCTGGCCCTGCGAAAAAGGGTAAGTGTCCATCACCCCATTTCTATAATTTTTCCTGTACATCCACCCTTATTTGACCTTTCCCTGAGTATTCCAGAGACAGTGAAAAATCCTATGGACACAGTGGCCAGAGCAAGGATAGAGTTGGGCAGCTTGCTCAGGGGGTCATGGACATGAGGTGAAAGCTGTCCCCTGGGCATTGGCAGGTCTGGCTAACCATGGAATTTATCTGGGGACAGGTCAGACACCTCAGAGGAGGGATGAAACCTCTTAATAGTTAAGCCATACTGTAATTGAGGAGGGTTAATTTCCAGGGTTTTTAGATGTCCTCTCTCTTGCTTCTTATCTGGATGTTTTAATCTAACAGTCCTCTGTTCAAGATAAATGCCTGCTGGTGCCCAGATGCTGATCTTGATGCAGGACTGTTTCTGGCTCAGCCCTCATACCTCGGCTGCCTGCTTCTGGCAACTTACTGCCCTTTGCTTGCTCAGCTTGTTCCAGTATCCTGTCCTGTAAAAACTCTACCTTGCCTTTATGATCCCAAAGACCAGGCCAGGACTAATGCTTCCCAAGCATGTCACGATAAAAAAAAACCCTGTGCAAATAAGTCAGACCATTTCTTTGCAGTTGTTGTTTGCTCAGCAAATTAATTACACGATAAATTCATCCTTCAAGGTTTCCTTGTGCTGACAAGGGGCATCTTTTGAGTATAGCTGTGATGTAATTGCCTTCTACTCAACATCTTGCAAAGGGACCACAGTGAAAATCCCCTTCTAGTGAAGAAGGGGCTGGGGTATCAGAGAGATCTAAGTTCAGCAGAACTTGCCCTGGCAAAAGAGCTGGGAGCCTTGAAACTGCCTTGAGCTGAAGACAAGGGATGTGTTAGCATTGATGAAAAGCCTTAGCAAGTCCCCCATGGCTGGAGACTGAAGACAGGCAGTATCGGAACAAAAGCAAGGTGGAAATTTAAAAAATTTTTTACAAGCTGCTGTGGGTAGCACTAGAAAATCTCGTGACGGGTTCTTTGTCAACCATCATTAATCAGCACTGATGGTAAAGGATAATCTAAGGCAGAAATCTACAGTTTCTGGGTGACTCTAGACCGTGCAAGATGATCACCTTTTCTGAACCAAAACCTTGGCAAGCAATCCCTTGACAGTGTAACTGTAGAGCCTCAGCTAGCAGGAAATAGGATAACTGCATGTCCAGCTGCTAGTTAAACTCCAATTCAGCCAGGATATTTAACACCCCAAATTATTTGCATATACCCTCATGGCTGTGCTTTGCTGAGTAAGCAATGCTCCTGTGTTGCAGCACAGGTTCGCCATCCACGGGTGGTCCTCAAACAGCTCTCGTGTGGCCTTGCTTTAGCAGGGGAGTTGAACTGGATCATCTCCAGAGGTCCTTTCCAACACCAACCATCCTGTGATTCTGTGATTCATGGCCTTCTTTGCACAGACTCCCTGGTGGGCTCATCCTCTGTCAGAGTGCAGATGAGATGCCCCGAGCAAAGATTATCAGCTCTTCTCTGGTTCTCTCCCTCTCTCTGCCGGCATCCTCTGATATTACGTTTGCTGTCCTTGCATTGGTTGGACACTGGATGCTTACCGTGGTGTATCTGCTACCCACACACAAGGAATTCCTACTCTGATCCCCTGAGCAACGTGCAACTGGTACTTTTGCATTTCATTCCTCCTGTCATTCAGTTTAGTGCTCCATTCTAAAATATCTGGGTCTTGTGTGACATTTTCATCCTCTTTCTCCCAGATGAGGCTCCTCAACTTTATCGGCTATCTAACTCATTAGCATTTTCATACCCTGTGCCAATAATGGCTGATCTTTGAAGACCTGTGCTTATCATTTCCCTACAGCCTGACAGAAACCTGCCACCAAAATCGCAGTCCCTTCCTTTTATCTGATATTACATCTACCATGCCATTCTCTAACTTCATCTTTCTTGCTGAACTGATTGTCTGTGTGTCACCCTATACTTCACCACTATCAGAAGCCATGAGGTCTGCCTCTTTTCCATTGTCTAGAAAGTCACTTGTGAAAGTGATTCTGTCTTTAATTTGTTCTTGCACAAGCCTTCATACCTTTACTACTTCTCTTCAAAAAAATGGTGTAAAATGTGTCATACCATCAAACCTGACATTGGCCTGACCATTGCCCAGATCATACTTTGTTCTCTCTTAAGCATGTCCTGTCTTTGTTATGGCTTATACCCATGACACCACAGAGGATTGTGTTGAGACAGCATTCCCCAGAAGAAACTGCATGTCTGTAAGAGTGGCTTCTTCCCTGACTAAAGAAGGGAATGGGAGCCTTATGGCTGCAAGCAGTATGACCACATCTTCCATGGCAAAGAGAAGCCCAGTCTTGTGTCATTCGCTCTCCCTAGCATGCCTGATGTTGCCTCTTTCTTCCCTTTCAGGCACGTACTCCTGCTTTCCCAGCACTGGAAGGGATGGTTGCAGTCACTGTGCCACAGAAGTCAATGGAGGAAAACCAGAAAGGGAAGATCCAGCAAACTGAGTGCTGACAGAAGCAGAGGCACCCAGGCTAGTCTGCATGGGAGGATGAAAACCTCTGTGCCATGCTGCAGAGAGATGGGTACCATGCAGACCCCTCAGAGGGGTCTAGGGATGGCATGAACAATGCAGGAGGCCTTGGGAGCTCTGCCTGCAGAGGAGTGGAAGCTGCCTCCCAGGGCAGGGCAAGCCTCACCTCTGCAGTAAGGTGCCTGGCAGCACAGATGCTTTGGAGCTATTGGGAATATTTGAGCCGGTAGCTATTGCCTGCTTCACTGCCACATCTCTGCCTACTCTTTATCCCTCCTTCATGACCTTTCTCACAGCCTTTCTCTGGTGGCATCTCCAGGATGCAAGAGATGGCTGTAATCCATCTCCCCTGCTGGCTCATGGTGTTTTTTCCCCACTGCTCTCTTTCTTCTCCCTCTGCCCGCACTACCCTGCTCACTGTCCCATTGCACATTTTGAGCATTTTAACTTATTAGAAACTCATTTTAGAACTTAAAATAAATCTGTGTGACAAAAAAAAAAACAAACAACCCAGCCTGGCCCCTGTGTGTGCTTGTAGAGGATCATGCCTATTTCACGGTGTCAGGTGTACCTCTGTCAGCATGAAGCCATTTCTAAGGCCTTTGCTGCCTTTTCTTTCTCTTTCAGTTCTGTTTTACTGAAGTTGCCTGTTCATTTCTGACATTTTCACAGTAGGGAAGGGGAAATTAAATGCCACTAGAGAAGAAAGAATCGCAGGTTTATTCTCTCATTTTTGCTGTGTTTCAGAGTCTTTTTTTTTCCTCATGTCTGGCTGTCCTTGTTCGTTCATTCATTCATTTATTCCTTTAATCCTCACATTTTCCAAAAGATCTACAGCAGATGTTAGAGCTCTCTGTCACTCTTCTCCTGCTAAGGATGTACTTAGTAATGTAAGTGTGAGGCTGCCAGGTCTCATCTCTCAAGACCTTCAATGTATTTAGTTTTCATGAAGTCAGAGAATGCTCTTCACCTTCTCTCTGAACAGCTATGGAGGACTGTGGTATTGCTCTTGAACAGCCATTACATGCCACCTCAGAAGAAAGACTCATTAGTAATGAGAGTCACACAAGTGACTTCTCCCCCATGGGTCTCCCGCCTTGAGCATGGCTGCTCAAGGAGGTGGCGAAACAAAAATTAAGCTCTCAATATTTAGGGTGGAAGGTATGTTTAGGTATGAGTAGAAGTTGTCACAGCCAGGCCAGCTTTTCATTATTTCAGCAGGCACATGAAGAAAACTTCTTACTGTGTGGTGCTCGCCCTCCTTCCCCAAGAGGTTCAGGCACACATGTAAAGAATGCACTCTGGGATCCTCAGACTGCAGGTAGTAGAGCAGCACCCAAAATGTCACTACTATGCCACTCTAGAGGGCACGTCTGGACTCCGTAGCTCTTTAGCTAAGCAGCTAGCCAAGTACTTTACTGAAAATGACACCCATTTCTCCCGAGTCCTAGAGAAATGCAGTAGAGCTAATGAGGTAGATTTGTCTGCTTCAACCACCCCATGCAATTTTAGGCAGATGCTGAAGCAGAAGCAATATAAGGCAGGACAGTCCAGCCTAGTACCAACATCTTCCTAGGCAAATGATATTGCTGCAATTTTTTTCATGTGGGAGTGATCTGCCTATCTTAACCTCCTGTCTCTGCCAGATGTTTGGGAAATAGAGAATAGGTGGATGAGCCCCAGCAGGGCTAAAGGGTGATCTGATATTCATCAGGTCATCATATTCTCTCACTGTCTGACAGTGGTTTGCTCTTTCTTCTCATACACAACGGGATGCTCTCTTCTCCAGTGGGCAATACTTTTAGCATTGCCCGTTATCAGCTTGGATGTTCTCATTGCTCAGATGTGTGCCTCGTTTCTCTTTAAACCTTCCTGCTTCCTGGTACTCCCTGACTTCCTCTGGCAATCAGTCCTCAGGTCTGCTTATTCACTGTGTGAAAATGGTTCCTCTATCAGTTCTGAATTCAAAGCTTTCTGCTTTCATGATCTGTTCTCTTTTGTCCTGTCACAAAGACTGGAAGAAGAGGGACTCCCAAATTTATCATAACTTAGATGGTCGTTATTTTACCACCTTTTATCAATCCCTTTTTTTATTATTTCCACATCCCCTCCTGTCTCATTGCCTTTCGGCTACAAATCCCAGATTTTAGGACTTTCTCCTTTGCAGTTTGCACAGGCCCATCTCTATGCATGGCCAATTCTCCACATGTTTTTTGCTCTGGAAGAGGAGGCAGCAGGCCAGCAGGGAAGCAGTGCTGGTTTACATGGAGACACAGCGTCTTTCTCTGCATTATTTCAATCTGGCCCTTCATGGCTCCCAGTGTTTTGTCTGGTCCTCTGACAGAAGTTCCCCACTGAACAACACTAAGCTGGTACCCAGCTGTTCACTGTGCCTGTTGTGATGGCCAGGCTCTTGCCTGACCTCCTACAGTTCCAGTGAGTGAAAGCTTAGAAGTATTTGTGCAGTTTACATTTTCCTTCCTAGGAAGTTATGAAAATATTTCTGAATCAATATGGCATAAGGCAAGTGTGGTGGTGCATCACAACAGCAAGTCAGTAGAGCTGAGGTAGAAGGACAAAGACTCTGTGCCACAAAGCAAACAAATGTGGAAATCTGTCTTAAGTGGAGTCAGTAAGTAGGAACAGTAAATAAAGTAAATGTCATATGAAGGAAAGGGACACCTGATGCTTTTCCACAAAGATATAGCTACAGGTGCAAAAAGCAGATAAATACTTTCAATGTACCAAAATGTTGTGGTTTGACCTTGGCTAGATGTGAGGTGCCCCACAAAGACACTCTATCACTCCCTTCCTCAACTGGACAGGGAACAGAAAATATTAAAAAAGGCTCATGAGTTGAGATAAGGGCAGGGAGAGATCACTCACCAGTTACCATCACGGGTAAAACAGACTCTACTTCGGGAAATTAACTGAATTTATTATCAATCAAATTGAAGTAGGATACTGAGAAAATACACCCAAATCTTAAAAGACCTCCCTTCCACCTCTCCATTCTTCCAAGACCTAACTTCACTCTCAATTTTTTCTACCTGCTCCCTTCCAACTGTGTAGGGGGACAAGGAATTGGGGTTCTTGTCAGTTCATCACATTGTCTTTGCTGTTCCTTCCTCCTCAGGTGGACAACTCCTCACACTCTTTCTCTACACCAGCATGGGGTCCCTCCCACAGGAGACAATTCTCCATGAACTTCTTCAATGTAAGTCCATTTCACAGGCTGCAGTTCTCCTTTCCATGGGGTGCAGTCTTTCAAGAACAGGCTGTTCCAGCGTGGGTCCCCCACAGGGTCACCAGTCTCACCAGCAAATCTACTCCAGCCTGAGCTCTTTTCTCCACAGGTCAACAGGTCCTCCAGTGTGGGCTTTCCATGGGATCACAACCTTCTTTCAGGCATCCACCTGCTCTGTTGTGGGGTCCTCCACCAGCTGCAGGTGGATCTCTGCTCCACCATGGACCTCCACGGGCTGCAGGGGGACACCCTGTGTCACCAGGGTCTTCCCCATAGGCTGCAGGGGAATCTCTGCTCTGGCACATGGGGGGTCTTCTCCCCTCCTTCTGCATTGACCTTGGTGTCTGCAGGGCTGCTTCTCTTGCATATTCTTACTCTTCTCTCTGGCTCTAGCTGCTCATTTTTTTTTCCACCCCACTTAGCCATGTCATCCCAGAGATGCCACCACCGTTACTGCTGGGGTTGTCCTTGGCCAGCAGCAGGTCCATCTTGAATCTGGCTGGTACTGGCTCTATCAGACACATGGGAAGCTTCTAGTAGTTTCTCACAGAATCCAACCCTGTAGCTCCCCCACGACCTAAACCTCGACAGGCAAACCCAATAAACAGAGGCTGAAAACTTAAAAAAAAACAACACAGGAAATCCAGTGGATTCCCTCTTGGCAGAGAGCGGGACTTCAGGAATGCAAAGAAAGTGTTATGCATGCAAATTCCTCTGCATATGACTCCTCCAAAAGGAATAGGATGACAAGCTTTAATCCCAAATTAATCTTTTTTTTTTTTTTGTAAGAAAGACCAGCACCCTCAGAAAAATTATCATAACTAGGTCCAGATGTTCTGCATCCAAGACTTCTGAGGGATTTACACTGAGAGACTAAGTAAGTGCTAGAGAATAGCATAGTATGACAAAGGAGCAGCTATAAACAACACATCTATTGTGGTCTTGGTACATTCTGCACAACCTTTTAAAAACAACAAAAAGTTAAAACAAGATCTTGAATTATGTAGGGTACTAAGGCACATTGAGTTTTATACTTGCTTGGCAAGTCTAAGGGAAAAATATCAGCACCAATCCTGAAAAACCCCCCATGATTTAACTACTCTGTTTATATTTCTTCAACACTTTGACAAATAACACCAAAATATCTAGAGCTCTTAATTTTGCCCTCCAAAACACACAAGGGCAGCTTTTGGAAGGATATGTTAATTCTTATTCTCATTGAGGTTTCTCACGTTCCTCTTCTTTTACAAGCACTGTGTGTCTTCCTCTCTTGTCACCAGGTCAGCATTCATCTTTCTGCATGGAAAATGACACAGGTTTTGAACCAAGGAGAAGGCATCAGCAAACTCCCTAACAAGGGATCTCAGGGTCTCGGCCAGTCCCCTGCCCTTCAAAATCCTAAATTAGATATTAGGAAGAGACTCTTCGCTGTGAGGGTGATGAGGCACTGGAACAGGTTGCTCAGAGTTTCTGCAAAAGCTCCATCCCTGGAAATGTTCGAGGACAGGTTAGACAGCTGAGCTTTGAGCAGCCTGGTCTAGTGGAAGGTGTCCCTGCCCAAGGCAAAGGGGCTGGAACAAGATGATTTTAAGGCTCCTCCAAAGCAAACCAAAACCGTCCTATGATTGTATGAAATCTCACTCCCGCAGCGCTCTGAGGGAGCACCTGAGCCCGGGGGTGAGGGCACGGCAGGGGCCGGGGGCTGCAGGTGCTGCTCCTTCACTCCCTCCTGGGAAGAGGCTCCTCTCCTTGTCCCGCGCCAATGCCGCCATCTAGTGTCCTTGTGCTCAGGAATTCTCCCGCCCACCCGCGTCCGCGTATCGGGTACATCCATCCTTGTTGCCTGTTGGGCTGCGCACTCCGCGACTCAGCTCCCCAGGGACTGCTTGGCACGCCCAGGTCCTTCTCTCCCTTTGCTTTCAGCCGAGGAAGCTAAAAAGAAAAATTCCCACAATTACTGCAACCTTACGGTGTGGGCTACTGAATTGCATCCTGCTTTAATGCTCTGAGCCTCAAGCTGTTTGTAGAGCAACATTCCAGATACTCTGTGCTGATGAAAGACCTCCAAATGTGCATCCAAACAAATATTGCCACCAATTTCTCCCCCTTACTTTTGGCAAACTCAGTAGTTGTGGCATAGTATGTAATATCCATCCCATACAGGTCTTTAAAAATTCCCCCAGCCACCTCCCCTCTGCCTGTTGCATTTCTGACACATTCTTCACAACAGATTGGTTCTGTTTAGGCTTGCTTTAGCCTCTGTCACTTTTGGTGACACACTTTTGCAGGTAGTAATTCCTGAACCATCCCTCTCTCCAGCATCCCCCGAGCATCCCTGACTTTCCAGAACACCTGGCTAGTCTTGCTCCATCAGACTTCATACCTCCTGCCTACAGAGGACCCTTTGCTCATGAAGAATGCCTCCATAAGTTTCCCGACTTTCAGCTGTGATCAATAAATAAACCTTCATGATATCTGCTTAGACTGTCCTTTCTTCCCAATCAGGATTCTGCAAAGAGTAGCTCTGCACAACCTTCCTCCTCTCCAAGGAACACAGCTGTGCTGGGGCAAATCACCAGGCCCCCTCCTTAGGCAGCTGGTTGTTTCTAGTTCCCCACAACTAGCGTCAGAAATGTCCCTCGGCAAGCTCACCAGGTGTCAGCTATTCTGCTGCAAAGAGAAGGCTCTTGGACTTTGAAGCTGCTGACAGTCAGGTGTCTGAAGACATGGGTTTTATGCTGTGTTCAACACTTCTCCTTCCTTCTCACCAATACCACTGAGCAATCACTAATTTTCCATCACATCTGGGTACCCTTCACCCCTTAGAGTTTACAGGCACACTCAGAGTCCTCACTGATGTGCAGGGAACTTTTTTTAAGGAGATCATCTCTGGAGGTATCTTGGCTTTCCAGCAGAACCAGTAAAAGGTCCCTGTCAACACCTGATTTCTGAGACCTTTTTCTCCCCATTTCTCATTTCCTTGGAGAGACTTTGTGTCCCTGCACACTGTCATCTTCACTCAGCATAGCCTGGGAGTCTTCTCTCAACTGAGAGGATCTGTTAATCGCCAGCTCTAGCTTGCAAAAATATCGCTGGTGATGGGATTAGAGCAAAGAGAGACAGCGCAAAATGTCTCTGCAGGGAATAAAGCAGGGAAACATGACAGCCACAGACTTGTTGGGAGGGGGAGCAGTGTGTAGTGCTCAGGCTCTTCTCGCTGTGCCGCAGAGTCAGTGTGTGATGCTGGATAAGCCCCACTTTCCTCAAGGGTGCAGTACAGCAACTGTCCCAGCGAGGTGAGAAGCAGACTCACATGGAACTCAAAAACCAGTTAAATATTTATGAGGAATATTACATTCAGAAGAGAGATGGCTGGCTAATATTATTCATCCCTTCTGGATTCTGATGTTTAATTAATGCTTGCAAAGTGCTTTGAGATGCTTGGATGAAAGTGATACAACACGTCACCGCACGTTGTGACCCTTGGTCCCAGAGGTACCTGTTCACCACACAGCTGTAACAGCTCTAAAGAGATGAATCTCCTCCCTGGGATGAGAGTGGGTCCATGTGGAGGCCAAGCCTGCAGCTTTGTAACCTCAGACCCATAGCCCTCCTTCTCCTTGTAACTCTGCAAGTTCGAGTGCATTTTGCAAGCTTTACCCCTTCAGGGAATGCTATTTCTGGTAGATATTTGCAGTGACATAAACCAACTGTTTAAAAACAAGCCAGTGTTTCTGCATTACAGCATGCTGGGAAGAAAAAATGCAAGCCAATATGTATGCAAACTGAAGCATCAGCTCAATGCCCCAGAGCCCCAAGCACTGAGATGCCAAGGCCTTACAATCCCAACTTGAGTTTTCTCAATTCTTTTCTTTCCCAGGACAGCCCCTCTCTGGAATCTGTGGACCAGAAAGGACATTTCTGTTTGACGCATGTGAGAGAGTTTTGAAGATGCTGATATGATGCGTCAGGTTCTCACAGGAGAGCCGTGTCTCAGAAGAAGATTTTTACAGGCTCTGAATGCTGGCAAAGTGAATGCCCATCCCATGCCATCCCATAGCCTATATCCCACACTGGGAAGTTCCCATCTTATGCAGGTGGCTTTTTATCCAAGATGGGACACCATCTTTTTCCAAAATCCCAGCCAACGGACCAGCCCTCCTGCTTAAGGCCTGATCACTGCTGTCTCTTTCACACCTAGTGGCACATTGTGAACCTCGGTGCTGCGGCTGTCTGTCCCTGCTTCTCCCAAAGCCTGGTTGCATCTCACACCCCCATCCTCCAGTCAAAGGGGCAAGTCACTGGCAGGAGGAGAAGAGTGGGTGGCAAAGAGATGAAATCTCAGCCATGTCTGGGGCTCAGTGGGTTTCCGCCGTCTTGGCTGAGGCTGGGATTCAGAGAGAGACACCAAATGTGGGTGGAAAACCACAAAAGCCCCCTTCTCCACCCTACAGAGAAGGGAAACAGCTGAGATTCAGTAGCAGAACAGGTTACCTAAGGGTAACCTTCTATTTGGTTTGCAGAGCAAGGTTTTGGCAGTGGAGGGGCTGCAGGGGTTGCTTCTGCGAGACATGAGCAGAAGGTGGCCCCATGTCAGCCAGTGCCATCTCCAAATAGCCCCAAAACAGACCCACCACAGCGCAAGGCTGAGCTCATCAGTGATGCTGGTGGCACCTCTGCATATTTAAGAAAGGATAAAAGCCAGTGCAGAGAAGCTGTGAGATGCAGGAAGGAGAATATGTGGGACTAACAGCCCTGCAGACACCAAGGTCTGTGGAGAGGGAGGGGGAGGATATGCTCCAGGCACTGGAGCAGAGATTTCCCTACAGCCTTCTGTGTAGACATGGTGAGGCAGGTTGTCTCTCTGTCCATGGAAGTCCAAATTGGAGCAGATCCACATGCAGCCTCTGGGGAGTCTGCACAGGAGTAGGTTTCCTGGCAGGAGCTGTGGCACATACGGGACCCACGCCGGAGCCATCTGTTCCCAAAAGACAGCACCCCATGAGAGGACCCACAATAGAGCAGTTAGAATTGTCAAATCATAAAACATCTCAGATTGGACAGGACCTTGAAAGGTCATCTGGCCACGCTTTCATGGGAAAGGGTTCCTGGATGAGGTTATCTAGAACCCTTCCCAATCACAGTTTAGCAGAGATAGCAACTCTGCCACATGCCTAGGGAGGTTGTTCCAGTGAATTATTGTTTTCACTGTAAAAATCGACTTTCTAATGTCCAGATGAACTTGAAGAGATGCAGTCCTTGGGAACAACCTGCATTGAAGCACTTCTTGAAGGACCACACAGTGGAGCAGGGAAGGCCATGAAAAGGAAAGTGCAGCAGAGGTGAAGTGCTATAAGCTGCCCACAACTCCCATGACCTGTCCCTCTGTGACACTTTGGGGGAAGAAGAAGGGACAGAAGAGGCAAGTGTGAAGTGAAGCATGGGGAGAAAAGGTGTGGGGGAATGTTTTTTGTTTTTGTTTACCTTTTTCATACTCTGTTTTTAATTAGTCACAAATTAAACTAATCTTTCATCAAGTCAAGTCTGTTTTGCTCATGACAGCAGCTGGTGGAAGATCTCCCTGTCCTTATCCTGACCCAAGAGGGTTTTTTCATATCTTCTCCCCCTGCTTTGCTGAGGAGGAGAAGTGAAAGACCAGCTGAGTGGGCTGTAGGCAGATATCCAAGGTAAAGCCACCACTGTTAGGATGAAAATATCCTCTCATCTCCCCCCAGATCTCACACATACTCCAGACAGGTGCCCCCAACATATTGTCAGAGATCTCCTTTTCCTCTGTTACCATCCCTGCACAGCCCCTGGGGTCAGCTCCTCAGAGGTGCCTCCTCTTAGTGGTGATGCAGACGACAGGCTGGGAAATGGAGCTCAGCTTGCTCATACAGAATATCAGCGTTGTAGGCTGGGTCCAAATCTACTCAGCTAACATGTCGGTTTGTGAGCTTTCTTTGTCAGTAGAGCAGAACCAACTTCCAACCATTCATTTTTAAGTTTCAGCCCCGTTACGGCCTCCCATCCTCTGCCATATGGCCAATAGGCTCTCTCTGTTTTGCACACTCATTCTCCCCATCACTGCCATACATCACCTTCCGTTATGGTCTCCATTTCTGTTCGTACCCAGAGTCGAAATCACGTGCATTTGGAAAATCACGATCTACCTAGAGAAGTCAGTGGATGTTAGCAGAACCTGGACTGGCAGCAAGACCTTGCTGACGCTCCGGCTGGAGAGGAGGAGACATCAAGGCCAACATCTGTTGAGCTGCTTGCTGAACATTAACTTCATTCTTCTTTTGTTTCAGCTGTAGCTGAGTGAGATCAATTACGGCAGGTGACAAGCACAAGGAGACAGAAACACAGAGGCAGAGAGAAGAGAGGTAAGGAAACTTTCTTTCTTTCTTTTGTTGAGAAAAGACCCCAATCTGTTTTCGGGGAGCTTTTTAGTATGCCATAAAAGTTGCTGTTTCTGGCACTGATGGACTGGTTTTGCCCCACTTAAAGGTTGCAAAACTATCTTAAACCTTTGACTTCATAATACTTCTGGCTCTGCATATTCTCTGAGGCCTTTTAGTTTTAACTAAAACTTGTTTGTCTCCTTGGATTTTTCTCTGAAATGGGCAAAAAAAAAAAAAGGGAGCTTCAAAAAGCTCAATCTGTCTCGGAGCCTGGGGATCTCATGGATCTTTTAAACCCATGTATAGGGAAATATGTTCTATATGAGGGCCTGGCGCTGGTGACTGTATATCCCCAAGGGCTGTAAGTGCACTGAGGAGCAGCCCTCTATCAGCTGCCACTTGCTATCACCTTCTCCCCATGCCCTCCAGGAAGGGGAAATTTATTCTAAAAAAAGCCTGGAAAAATAAGAAGATGCCAGTCTCTAGCTAAGTAGGGACGTCTACTTGCATCTGTATGTGCTGAGACCGGAGGGGTCTGCTCTGCTAATCCAGGCTGACTGGCTCACTGCCTGACACTGGCGGCCAATGCAGCCTGATCCATTAGCTCAGGGCTGAATGAGCAGGATTTCTCGGAGAAAAAGGGATACTTCCTATTTAAGGACAACAGAAAAAAGACTTGCCTTTCACTTCTATGGGCTGCTGCACTGTTGAAAACAGGAGTTTCATTTCTAGTTGATTTTTTCAATTTTCAGGTGGCATATCCTACCCAACCTTCCTCAGGCACCTCAGATATTCCTCTGCGTGGTGCATTAAGATTGAGTTCAGGTTACTACTTGGTGTTCTCTGCTATAAAATGAACAGTCCCTGGTGAACATTATAATCATAAAATTACAGAATGGTTTGGGTTGGAAGGGACCTTTAAAGAACATCTAGTTCCAAAGTGCCAATCATCCCTCTGCTACAGGCAGGGGCAACTTCCACTTTTCAGGTGGAAAAGCTGCATTCAACCTGGCCTTCAGCACTTCCAGGGATGGAGAAGATACAACTTCTCTGGGTAGCCTGTTACAGTGTCTCACAGCCCTCTGAGTAAAGAATTTCTTCTTAATATTAAACCTACCCTCTTTTAGTTTAAAACTGTTCCTACTTCTTCCATCGCTATCTGTCCATGTAAAAAATCACTCTCCATCTTTTTTATAAGATCCCTCTAAGTACTGAAAGGCTGCAGCAAGGTTTCCCTGACTTTTCCTCTATCCTCCCCTGTGTTTCACAAACCTGGCTGCCAAAGCTGCCTGCAGTGAGGCAGGGTTTGCCTCATCCCTCCCACTCCCACTCATGGTTCTTGAGAACCCAGGGACAGTGTCCACCTGAGCTGCCACAGCCCCATGCAAGGACCCTGTATTCACCTGGAAAAAATTAAGGAGGGATGATATGTGAACATCATCCCAAGCACATATGTGGCTTGAAAGGGTGATGGAGGGCCTGGTTTTGGAGGGCAAAACAGTGCCTCAGCTAGTCACAGGCTTGGTTGGCTTTGTAAAGGAAGGTCTTGGCTTTCTCTTAAGCCATCAGAGGGGTTAGAGGACATAGGGAGCAGCCCAGGCTGAGGAGTTGGAGCCACTTCTCATGACCTCCACATGGTTCCAGGCACACGGCTGGGTCAGGGGACTTTACGCCTAACAGAGCTCGGCTAGTGCTGACTCAGTGGCCTCTCCGCCCTGCCTTGTCCTGACAGGGAGACCTCTCTCCAAGGGGAACAGCTGCTTTCACCTGTGTGAGTCCACGGACCCTGCTGCCTCCCTCTCGCAGCAGCTCCGACGGGAGGATGGCAGCCGGTCCCTGATCAGCAGCCAGAGGCGCTCAGGGGGAAATGGTGGCAGGGTAGGACACCCTGGGGGGTCAGAGGGGACCGTGAAATGACCTTCACCGCTATGATCCGTTTGCTCTCTGCTGGCCATTTTTGTTGTGTTTTGTCTCTTACCCTGCCTGCTGCTTGCGTGATGTTTGCTCTAACGTTAATAAGTAATTTCAAGGAAACTACTACTCGGTAAAAGAGCCAGGTCAGCTTTGCATTAGGCATTTAAACTGAGAAAAGGAGAGGTGAACCCCTCTAAACCAGAGCCCCAAAGCCAAACCCAACTGTTGCGCAGGGAGAAGGAGCAGCTGCATCCCTCAGCCCTCGCCCAGCAGTCACCGCAAGGGGAAACGCCACAGCGGAAGCTGAGGTGTGGAGCCCTGGTGTGGAGGGAGGGCTGGGAGGCCCCCACAACCCCAGCAGAGCAGGCTGCTGCCAGATCAAAAGCACAGCCACAAGCAAGAGCGAGAGAAGAAAACAAAACCACGCTGCATGAAAAAGGAACAGGAACACACCCAGAGAAGGAGATGGCCTTCTCTTCATCAGGAGTAGTTGCTAAGATTTTTATTTTTTGGATTTTTTATTTTTTTTATTTAAGTTGGCTCCTGTGTCATGCCAGTGCCAGCCTGAGGGAGAGCTCTCTGCAGCCATCACCCACTGGGGCTTGTTGCTGGGGGGAGCGAGGGGCTGCCAGCCCTGCTCCCAAGCAGATGTTCTCCAGGCTTGACTTGGTCCTGCAGACATCATTCCCCGAGCAAGACTGCTCACTACCTCAGCTCTCCTTTTCCTATCCCTCAGAGACGCAGGGATCATTAAAATAAGTCAAGAAGGAAATTAAACCAGTTTAATAAGAGGAGGAAGTTAAAATGAAATGGAAATCAATGTTCACTTGGGAGGGAGCCCTGCTCCTCTGTCGCTAGATCTGCTAATAAATCAAGTATGCCTGGACTGTTTCTGGCACAGAGGCCAGCTGGCATGAGATGGTCTGGGCTATTAAACTCACTTAACCTCCAAAATGAACTGGCCACATGCCAGCCACCTAACGGGAGAGGTCCCCGGCCCATGCCAACACCTAAATGCACCCAGGATTTGCTCAGGAGAGTGAGAGTTGTCCCAGTCCAAAAATGTGTCAGGAAATGTACTAGCAATTTAACAGGACTGATGAGTATGTTCCAGTGCCTAGGGACATTCTGTGACACCACTTAATTTATGAGTACCACCACAAGATACAGCTGGGCTGCCTGTAAGGAGACTGCGGGTCTGCTACAGGCATCTGCTAATGAGAGCAGCTTGCTCAGTTAACACAGCAGAGCCTTGATCACCGAGATCTGTAAACTCCAGAGTAGCATTGCCTGTGATCTGGCCTGGAGGGATACAGAAGGAGGTAGAAAGACAAGGGGCAAATAGGTAGTGGCGTGCATGAGAAGTAAAAATGAACAGAGAGAGAGGGAAGGTGTGTAAAAGAAATCCTAACTGAAGGCAACCCATTATCCCCACTGATTTGTAACATGTAGATGGTAACATCACACTGTAGAGATCTGACACAGAAATACAAAGACTAGTGTGAACGAGGTAGGAATGCAGAAGTTGTGAAACCACGAGAAGAAACAGAAGAACAGAGATGCATGTATCAAAATGCACAAGGTCAGCAGTTCACCAGTCCCACAGTTGTGTGGTTTTGCTCAGTATGCAGGCAGCAAGAAGGCAGAGAGCAAACTGAAGCCATATGACAGGAAAATAGAGATTCCTAGTCAAAACAAAATAACTGGGGTGTGACCTAGCGATTTCATTAATTTTTACTTCTTTCATTACCTTCAGGTTTTATATAAAGTTTGATGACTTAAAATATTTGAAACCCAGCACTGACCCTGTTAATCTGTAGGTATCACTTTTGAGTGGAGGCTCACTTTTCCTGCTCATCCCAGAGGAAAAGGTAATATGAGTTTTCACAGCAGGGACGAGATTCCTTCTGTCATCTCAGGAATGGATCTTACTCAGGGCCCTGCACCAGTTCTCAGTTATTGATGTTCCTTTGGAGTGAGATGCATACAGATCCCCTGTTAGTGCCCCTTTCCTTATTCTGTAGCTTAGCCCAGCAAACTGCTTCATCACTGCTTCTGCATCTTGTTAGGAGTGATTTCCAATCACATGCACTGGCCTTTTGTTTTACTATTTTTGCAAAAAACTGCTCACACAAATATTCCCTGGGGCTGAGATGGGTTTTTTGCTCTGCATGAAACAAGGCACAAATCTCCTCTGACTGTGCCTTTGCTTCTGCTTCTCTTCTAATGGTGCACATGGCTGCTGTCTTGCTCCTGCACCAGTATTTTTCATATGTGCATGTGTGTACATCTGTCCAGATGCTGAACTGATCTCCATGTAAATGTAATGCTGATGTTTTCATCTACTCTGATAGTTTCACATGCTCTGATCATTTAAATTAATTTCAGTATTAAATTAACCTCTAATGGAATATATTATGCTTTATACTGCATGTCATACATTTAAACACTCTATAAAATTATTCATGCATTTCTTTTGAGTTCAATCCCATTATGACTCCAGCCTTCAGCCTGTCACACTCTTGGCATGGGGAGTGCCTGCTTTCAGAGAAGCAAGGTCACCCCACTGACTTGCTTACTCCCCAAAGAAGTTAACCTTCTTGGCTTCCTTTTTATGATATATGCCTTGGTTTAGGGATGGAGAACTCAGTTATCTCCTTGCACCAGCAGCCATGGTCCCCTTCATCTTGTCAGCCCACACAACAACAGCTGTTACCAACACTCGGTCTTTACTACAGTCAGATCCTGCATCTAATTTGATAACTCACTATAATATGACCATTAACTCCCAGTTTCCATTCAAGGTTTTGTTACCATCAATGGAACTTATTCTTTCAGACCTCATTCCTCCCTTCCCCCATACTTTTCATTGAATAGTCTATTGAAGAATTCAAGCAGATCTTTCCAACATCAGACTTGCTAGTTTTTGAGATAACCATGGACATGGTTCATTCTTCTAAGTAATATCCTTTAGATAATGGGAAACTGAAGTTAGGTCCCATCTTGGCTCCCTTCTCCCCACCAAACCCAGCTTTTTGTCTCCCCTTGTATGTCATATGACCCCATCTCCTCACCATCTCACTATCACTACATTGGACTCTACATTTTGTTGGCATCCTTCTTGTTCCAAGGGCCCTAAACTCGATCCTGTATCCTAGATGAGACCTCAGGTGTGCCAAATAGAGGGAAATAATTGCTTCGCTCTACTTCCAGCAGAGCTGGCTGTGCTCCTGCTAACTCAGCCCCGTATGTGTTTAGCTTTAATCTCTGCAAGAGTGATGATAACTCACAACAGAGAAGTAAAAAAGCACAGAACTCTTGGCAATATAAACAGCTGCAGCCTGATGAATGCCAGAAACCTAGGGATGAGTAAAATTAAATGTTTATAACCAAACTCTAGGAGCATGCTGCAGATGAATTCTTCGCTGAAACACAAGGCTCTGGTGACTTTACCAACGAGCCTCCAATTTGCTGTGCTGAAGGATAGTAGGAGCTGACTTAGGCTGACAGGCCCCATTCACTGAGGTCTGAAAATCAGCTGTTATTAACAGGACATTTGGGTCTTCCAGGATAACACCCCTTGGCAGTGAAGCATTTCCAGCCCTGCATTTCCGTGTCAAGGAGAAGTGTTCCCACAGTGATGGAATCACGTGGCACGGTGGTGAGCTGCACACTTGCTGTCTTCTTGGTTCTGCATCTGGGTGAGTCCTCAGCTCAGCAAACTCTCGTGGTTCTTACAGCCTTTTCACCAACATCACAACAATTGGGGTGTTTCTAGGTTTCTCCTTATTTGAAATATAATATACTTCACACAGTTTAGCTTTGGGACTCAGGTTGTTCCCAGTCCACTTGCTGAGCCTGCCAGCCAAAACCAGGGTGTATCATCAGCTTTGGGGAGCTGTCCTGTAGAGATGCAGGAGTGAGGTTCCTGTGAGAAACAGGATACACACTGAGCACAGAGTGGAAAATACTGCCATCCACACTGCCTCCAGCTGTCTGGGCAAAAATGTGTATTTCTCATCACAGATTTGCCCTTAGAAATGTAATCCTACTAGCTTGCTTAGTTTGTCTGCTAATGTTATAAGGCTTATTTTTCAGGAAAGGAAGGACAGTGAATAAGCCTGCATTTCTCAGATACTCAGTTTTGATTCCTCTGGTTGCAGAGGAAAAGCTGGAAATCTATTATGAATTCTAGAATCAAGTGAAAAGCAAAAGATACCTACTCATACTAATAACATTTCTAATTTCACAGTTCAAGACAAAATCATAAGCTTACATAGTGCAGTGTGCAATTATCAAAAATCTGTATTGGCAATATTGCAGATTACCTCTTGGAGGAATGTAATTTGTGGAAAACCATACATTAAACTCATGTAAACTTTTTATTTGACACTTGTATGGCTCTCTAGAACTATGGTCACCTGGGGGATCTGCAGGTTAGGCATCTCTGAGAGCTTACCCAGCAGTGAGGCAGAAGACCACAACCTCTTTATTCCCAATCTTACCTCTGGCAACTCCATCTCCTTCTTACAATCTGCTGCAGAAATCCTTTTTACAGCGAAGGAAAGGAAGGGATTCTCCCAAGAAACCAGTCCCAATGTCTCTTCAACTTTATACATCCTATTTCTTTTACTGTCACATAGCCCTCACCTCAAGAACAGGAATCTGACATTAGGCCAGCCTTCTTTTTTTTTTTTTTCTTTATCTCTTCATTTTGCTGTGTTTTCAGCTTTTTTCTATGTAAAAAATAGAAAAAGAGGTGAGCAAATTTGTCAGTGCTCCATCAAGTCTTGACTGGGGAAGAGGAGGGCTGACATATGCTGTGAAGGAGTGCTGACATGTGCTATCCTGCCTTTGCTACCAGTAGAACAACTAAGTCTTGTCCAGTGGAAAAAAGTTGATTCAGTAAAACTGTTGACATTTCAAAATTGTGAATTATGGTCAGTCCACCACAACTACTGCCATTTTCTCGATTTCTGAGTATATGTAAAGCAGAATAACTAAAGAGCCCAGAGTGGAAGGGAGGGAAGCTGTGGAGCTGAAAGTAAAATATATTGTTTGTTTGTTTGTTTGATTGATTGATTGATTGATTGATAATGATGAGATAAAGCAGTGAAAAATCCAGGAATATAATCTTCTCACTATCTGGAAAAATGAGGAGAAATATCTGCATCTTTCTGGAGGGATGGGAAGTGTTTACTGAGCCATCCTTCAGAAAGTGAATGTATGCCTTTTTTCGGTGGGTATTGACTTTCAGGTCTGATGTCCAGTATGGCTCAGCAAAATGAACAACGGATTGGGATCGAAGGACAGGAGGTGACCCTGACCTGCACAGGCACTGGCTCAGGTTTATCTCATGACACAGTTGTGATCTGGAAGTACAATGACAATGTTATATGGCGTATGGAAAATAATAAACAGTGGAAAAGTAAGGCTTCCAATTCATCACCAATTCATTTTCCCAGATATGGCTGAGAAACCTCTTCCCTCCTAACCAAGTTTATTTTTTCAAAAGAACCGTCTCCCATTAAAGATCGATCTGAGGTCAACAACCCAAATAGGGAGCTGAGGGTGTGGAACTTGGAGCTCTCAGATGCTGGCATCTACACTTGTAACTATGGCTCTCACAAAGTCCAAACCTCACTGCATGTCTTTAAATGTGAGTGATTACAGGGCTTTTATCGGAGGGGAGGGGGCAGTAGACCTCAGGGAGACATCTCTGCAGGGATTCTTTACCCAGCTGCCATTTCTTCTGGCCTGGGCTATCATAGTTCACCTGTCCTCCATCTGCGGGTTGCAAAGATTCCATATTCTCTTTGCTGTGAAACTTGCCCCTCTCTTACAGGAAGAGGAGTTGGTTTACTGGCTGTGCTTTTTTTCTTTTTACAGGGACAATCTCTTTGGATGGGCACTTTCTGCAAAATGAAGTCCCTGAGCTGACTTTAATGCACAATTCACCCCATCCTCTACCTGACCTCAGCATCACACTGTTTAACAGTAACAATAACATAGTAATACCAGAAAAACAAAACAAGGCTCACCAAAAATACATCCTGAATTTAAAGAAATTGGAGATTAAGGACAGCGGGACTTGGATGTGTCATATCCATTCAGAGTCTCCATTGATTAATCATAACATCTCCTTTGTTGTGAAGGTATTAGGTATGTGGTAACAAAAATGCAACTCATGCACAGGCTCGGGAGCCAGTGCTTCCTCCAGCTCATGTGCTGAGCTTTTACTCTCCAGCACCCCAAGCACTGGTGCTCCAGGCTGATTTCCCAGGGCTTCCAACACTGCACCTTGGGGATCGTTCTACTGCCTGAGCTCTGTTCCACACTTGCACCCATTTTCCTCTCCACACTTGCTGAGGAAAAGATCCTTCTCTGCATGAGTCTGTTCTTCTCACCTCTGGTGTGCTTGGGATCTTTGGCTATTTCAACTGTCCTATTCTCAGACACTAACTGTTTAAGCTTCCTGTGGCGGTGTTGCGGCTTTTCTCTGAGTCCTCTTTCGACTGAGCACAGAATGCCTTTCTCTGGATCAAGGGTAGACATGGTGTAACCATGGCTTTTCCTGCTCTGTATTCCTTGTTGCTTTGGAATTCAGGTTTTCAGAATCCAGATTTGGAAAGAAAGTATGCAACTGTTGACAGCACTGTCATCTTGCCATGGCATCTCAACTTCCAGAAGATAAAGTGGAAAGAAGGTTTCACAGGACACCTGAATTGGAAGCAACAGGAGAGTGAAAACACTCATGATCTGCTTGATTTCAACATCACAGCACAAGGAGAGCAGCAAGTGACCAAAAAAAGCAGCCACTTTCTGTTTGAGATACCTGAAAGTACCGTAGAAGTGAAACTCCCCAAAGTCCATTTCAACCATTCTGGGCAGTACCAGTGCCAGCTGACGTACAAAGGAAGAAAAACACAGAGCAAGATGGAGCTGGTGGTGATGAAAGGTGAGACAAAGGGAAGTAGGTCAAAAGATGAGAATCTGCAGAAACTTGGAAGCCACAAGAACGGGGGTGGCCTCATCTTCCCATCCTCTCACTCACATGTCCTTTTCTTGCCTTTACAGTGTCAGCTAACCCTGTTGGGCCACTCTCCAGAGGGGACAATGTGACTCTGATCTGCCAGGTCTCCAATGTGCTCCCACCCAACGCCCACTTGCGCTGGGAACGTGTGAATGGGACTCAGAATGACATCAAGAACTCAAAGCAGAACGAAGTAAAGTTGGAGGTGAACATCAGTGCTGCAGGGCTGTGGAGCTGTCACCTCATAGAAGACAATGACAGAAAGATCAGCATTCATTACCACGTGGGTATGGAAATTAGCATCCTGTTCCTGTCTCAATGCTACAGACTTAAAATTCTCCTTGTTTCTGTGCCTAATTACTTTTCTCCTTCCATAGAGGAAGTTCCTGTTTGGACTAGCTATGTGGTAACTGGAGCAACTGTTGGAGGCAGTGTATTGGTGTTTGCCCTTGTGTGCTTGTGCATCATTAGTGGTATAAGCTGGCAGCGCAGAAGGGTGAGTGCCCTGGTCACTGTGAAAGGTGGAGAGATTCCTGTCTCTCCAAACAACAGGAGGAGTCAGGCTTCCTGTCTGCCTGTAGGGCAGAACAGATAAAGGGTCAATCCTTAGTCTCAAATTAAATGATTAGAGGTGGACAGTTAACAGATGTCAGACAGCACTTTTCCACTTCAGAGGAAAGTATCTGAAGCATAAAAATAAGCAATCACTTTTTATTCCTTCTCTCCTGGCAGCAACGGGCAAAAAGGATGGCACAAGCAAGACAATACTTGCTGGAAAACAAGACATGTCAGTGTCAACAGTAAGTGACAATGAGGGCAGCCAGAATGGGTTTCAAAACAGAGAAGCTTGATGGTTGAGTGGGGAGAAATTGAGTTTGAGCCTCCTTAGTGAAACAATACACAGCTGCATTCCAGAATTTTCAGCTCTTACTCATGTGAAATTCTGCCTAAGAGTTATGAGATATATTTAATGAATTTCCTGTTATATCCCAAACCCATGGTGGCACTGTGCTGGGAAACTTTTGAGCAGAGAGGTGTCATGCAAATTATCTTAATGTTGACAGATGTTAGTCAAATGCAAGCAGGTGTTCCAAAGTCCTTTGATCGCCTGTTTCACAGTGAATGTGGGATCTGGACATCCAGGTTGTGGAGGTGGAAGGCACAGAACCAAGCACAAGGATGAAACACAAATTTTAAAAATCCATGATGTCCATAATATAACTTCAGCTCTGCTAGTGCAGTGCTGGACCATAGTTGGTGAAAGTTGCCAATAACCCCCCAGGAGCAACAAAAGAGAAGAATCACGGAACACTGTGATTTATAACCTTTCCTAAAGGCCTTGGGTGATAGGAAATACACCATCATGTCCTGACCCTTTTCATGGGGGCAAGGATTTCTCAGCAGAGAAGCTGCCCTTTTCCAGGTCTTTAAGCTTATATGGTATCAGGCATCAGAAGCAGCTGTTGGAAACACTGACAGCCATTCTGTCACTGGAAGTGAAGAGCTAAGGACACTATAAATGATTGCATGGAAAAGTTCAGTGAATGTATGAGTACAGAACTGGACTTCTGCTTCATTTTCGATGGTGACACTGGCAAAGTGACAGTTTCACCTAATTTTTTTCACTGTCAATGAGAATTCCAGGAGAATGTTTATTGGCAAATACCACATCGCAGCTAGAATTTACATGTGGTGAAGAGCACACGTGTCAAAGAATTCACCTTGTTTTCACCTGCCTTTTATCAAGGTTAAAATAAAATCTTCATAAAAAGAGGTCAAAGCCTGTACAGATACATCAAAAACTAGATAAATCTATGCAGTACAAGTGCTGATACAGTTGTTCTTTAACTCTCTTTGCCAAGTAAGCAGCTCAGTGTAACTGAAACCTAAATTGCAGCCATGTGGATGCTCAAGTAACCTGTCTGCATCCGCAGCTACAGAGGCAGGTGGTCATTCTCTATGCAAAAAAAAGTTGGGGGTGGTACTCACATAATACTCTTCTCTTGCAGCCGGCTGAAAAAGTCATATTACAGTGCTGGAGTCAGAAGGGCTGACGAAGTCTCTGCCTGTACCTAACCACCTGGCAGCTCATAGTGCTGTGTGAATCCACCTCTCTTTCTCCTGTTTTAATGTAATTCTTTATTCCTTCATCCTTCCCCCAGTCTAATGTCATGGAGGGATGTAGTCTGGCTTGGAGACAATCGACAGGACAAGCAACCCTGAAGGGTTGTGATTGATCCCCAGCTGTATAATGAGAGACACTGAATAGAAAATATATATATATACAGATATATAATATGCTTGTGTTTTGTTCATGGACTTAATTTGACCTTCTTGTGGAACCAATTTTATGTGCTTCTTTTATCTGCTTGAGCGACAATAAATTACTTTGGGGTTGGGAGTTATTTTTTGCAAGCTGGACTACGTTTTTTCTGAGGCACTGTTGTCTGGTTCAAATTCACATCTCTCCCTTTCCTGCTAGGATATGGAATGCTGATTCTCACTATCTCCCACTTCCTTGGTTGCCAGGAGCCTTCCTTAATCCACTCTGCTCTCTGTGAAACCTGTCCACGCTTATTTGCCTTTCCTGGGCAGTCTGAGCCCTACACTGTCCCACACATCCCTTTCACCTCTCTTGCAACAAACCAACAAACAAATGAAAACAGCATGAGTAGTGAGATAATTCCAAACTAATTTTATCGTGAGGGTAGTTCAGGACACCAATAGCTTCTGGAAGTCAGAGCCTGAAGAAATTGGGAACAGTGATCTAGAAGGCAGGTTTGGGAAAGGGGTGAGAAAGTAATTCCCTAGGAGAACAAATCAGCCTTGGATTGAGTAATCTCACAGAGTGCAGAGAACAGATGCTTCTGAGAAAACCACGGAAAATGCTTCTCACCAAAATGACCCTTTTTTGGCTCAATGACATGAGAAGAGGGAGTGAAAAGCCCAGGAAATCTAGGATGGAACTAAAAGCACGTTGCAGAGATTACAGAATGTCCTGATAGAAGAAATGCTGTTAAAATATGTACACGGAAGTCTTGTGTTTATAGAAGTTATTCTACTGTCTGCAAGTGACATGACAGATCAAAAAGACCTTGAGGTCCTACAGATGTCACTGGCCGCTGTCCAGACTTGTTCATCTGTGCTGGGCTTCTCTGGGAAGAGGCACAGAGGGGCATTGGGCTGTGGGAAAGGATGCCCACGACAAAGACCCCCCCGTAGGATGAGGGTTTTTTGCAGTGGCAGTCTCACTGCCACACTGTTATTGACAGAGAATAGGCAGGTGGCGACAACGGCAGAGACAACACCTGTGAGCCGGGGGAAATCTTCCCCTCCATAACCCCATCTCTGCCCTGGAGCGGGAATGCAGCCCCAGGCAGCTGTGGCAGCAGGTGTGGGCCACCACTGGTGTCTGCTCCTCCACCATAGACTCACACAAACACGAGTGATGAAAGCCCACACTGATGCCATTTTTCTTCCCATAGCTTGTGCCTACGTGCACAAGACTATGTTAAAAAGCCTCAGTCCATATCCTGGTCCATGCAGTTGCTCCTCCTACTCCTGTCCCTGTCCCTGAACTACCAGCATACCTCGGGAGCCAGTTGCAGCCCACCCATCTGCTAAAAGAGGCATCATCCTGGCTTAAGGACAGATCCATTTGGGGAGCTGTATAAGGGAAAATGAATACAGTGTCTGTGGCAATCAATAAAATGGTCATGATAAACTGCTTGGCATAGTCCCCTTGACAAAAAACAACCCCCATTTCTGCAGTCCAGACCCTTCACCTTAAATAAGTGCTCAAGTACCCAAGCCAGCTCCTTTTCTCACTCACACAGGTGTCTGCAGCAGAGAAATTATCCTGTGCCACCTGATACTTTGGTGGGACAAATCACACTGGTTGAGCATCTATTGGGGGCTCCTCCAGCACTGCAGCCATCTCCAGCATTTCAGATGCTCGCCTGAGGTTCTGGCAGCGGAACCAACCTACGCTGTGCAAAAAACACCAGCCTTGATTTCTTCAGTAAGAGAATCAGCCTGACAAGAAAAGACTAAGCTAATAGGGCTTACCTGGCCTGCAGCACAGGGTCCATCAAACCTGGCCTGGCCAGCACGAAATGCAAGGGTAGCAGAGAATGCTGGCACCAGTGGTTCAGAAAGCACAGAGGTGCCTGAGCTGCCTGACAGTGCTGCCCCCAGCTGACAAAGCCGGGAGGCAACACCAGTTCTCTCTTCCAAGGGCTGGAAGAAACACACGGAGTCCCCACAAGTGACCAAAGATTATGTTCCTATTCACAGCTGGGACCCACCTGCAAAGAGTGCTCAGTCCACCATCGATGCAGAAGGTCCCTCCATCTGTTTCCAGGTGGCCTGGTTAGCATCACAGCAGATGTGATGGTGCCACTGGGATGCCTGTTAGCGCACAGCCGAATCCACAGATGCACAGCTTCCAGTTCTCTCATCTGGATGAGCGTACTAAAAATGGCAGGCCTTTCTCAACTGTGCAGAGTTACTCAGTAGGTCTCCTTATTTCAACAATTGTGACCCTCCCCGACTCTTCTTGAAACTCACCTGCAAGCACAAACCACCGTAGGCTCCAATCTTATAAATCTCTTTTTTTTGGCAGCTCTTCTGTCTGTATCTTTTCACATGACAACCTTCATTATTCCCTAGATGCAGAGACTGCCCTGATTGAGAGAAAAACCATTCACAGAGTGAGTCCTAGATGGGCTTTGCTTTCCATCTGAGTGCAATACTGAAAGCTTCAGTGTGGGCTTCAAGACAGTACAGAGCTAGAGATTCAAGTCAGATAGGAACAAGCTTGCACAAAATGTGACAATGTAGATGAGTCCAGCTGGAGTGGACTGCAGTTACATCTTGCCCAGGCCAGGGCTTTACAGGCTGTCTTCCATGAATCCTGGTCCTCCTTCTCAGGAAGCATTGAAGACTTCTTCCTTTTCTAGGTGTGACAAGGATGTATCTACACTGTGCAATGGAATAATGTCTTTGCTTGATGCAAACCACAGTGATATACAACCTTGCAAAGCAGCACACACAATGACAGACGTATTTTATCATGTGGTGACAGCTCGTTGGAGTAGCCCTGAGATGACTGTAGGACTCAGAAAGGCACACATGGCAATACTTACAAAATTACAAGAGCTCAGTGTAGTGATGTGGAAACATGACAGAAAGCACGAGTCTGGAAAAAATGAGAAGTGCTGGTTTTCCCTACCATGCCGATCTTTCTGGTGCTACTGATCCGCAAGTTTCTGGGCTGCTGAAGGAAAAAACCACAAGTTTCAGTCCTCTGGATCCACCTCCAGTGCACGGTCCTCTATCAGGATCCACAGACCTGCTCTTTCCAGTGGAGGGAGGGACTTGGACATAGCTGAGGATATACTGCCCTGTCCACTTCTGCTGATCTAGAAACACATGGGCTGAAATAACCTCGGCCCACAGCAGTACCTCCACAAGCCCCTCCTGCTTCCCAGTTTATTTCTGCCCTTTGAGTGCAACGTGAGGCAGTGATTTGGTGGATGCTGTCAGCCCGGATCTGCCGAGGCAATCCATGTGACTCATGCTCCCCGCAGGCTCTGCAGCAAAGCACTCGCGTCTCTCAGCCTTCAGAGCCAAATGACCCTGTGTGTTTCTTTGCATGTTCCCAAGGCCTAGAAGGGAGAAAGCTGTGCACTTCAGCCTCTTCTATGTCTTTTTTTATCGTGGGGTGGAGGGGAAGAGCAGTACTCAGCACCTCTTGGAATGGCTCATCAGCCCAATCCAGCTACAGAGAAAGAGTAGCCTCTAGCCACCCTTCTAAAAGGTGAGGCAGGTTTGGAGTACTAGGCCCTTCCAAGGTGTTCAGCTCTGGACTGGTTCCTTTCTGAGAGTATTCCCAAGTGTGTGTTTACTAGGAGGGAGCCTAGGTTTCATTAGTGCTCTCACCTCTGAGCAATACCTCAAAACCACAGTGGGCAGCCTTTGCTTTACGTATGTCAGCATCCTTCCCTGGCATCCATCCTGAAGAAGCCTTTGGCTCTCCTTCTGTTTATTTTCTTGCCAGCTTGGCCAAGACTTAGAGGCGCTTCCAGATTTGGAGAATTAAAGAACAGCAGAATTTGGAACTGAGGTGGTGGCAGAGACTGGCTTGCTGACAAGGAATCAAAAGGGAAGAAAGGAGAACTCCCAGCTCCCTGATGCTTTGGCACCAGCTGGCTCATGTCAGGGTGCCTGTTTCAGGCTCCAGTGCTGTGAAGTCCCTCCTCTGAGCTTGTCTGTGTGCTGTGTGGAGATGAGGTTCTGGAGGTGAACAGCAGTAACAGTGATGCTGGATGTGTAAAGACCATGACTCTGGAGAGGCCAGCACACCACCTGAAACCATGAGGGCAGCCAAAGAGTTTCCCTGGCAGGGGCCACGTGTATCCATGTCAGCAGTGAAAGCCTGGTCTGTTTTTGAATTCAGAAATTATTTCTCTGCTCTTGAGAAACCTCCAAAATAGCTAGAGAAGCTAGGGGAACAGGTGGTAAAATGAAAACTGCAATTCAGTGTTACAAATTAAAAGCAAAGAAATCATTTCAGCTCCTTCCAGTCTCCGTAGGTTCCCAGATAAATGATTCAAGAGCTCCTAATTATCTTTTCTGTGTATGAGAACAAACAAGTAAGTGTTCAGTAATTTGGGAAAGTAGCATAATTAAATTCTGAAATGACATTTTTACATCCTTTACCGACTGGAATTACTGCACTGGGCTATCAGTGGTGTCACAAGGGCATGAGGGATGAAAAAGGGGTCAGTCACATTCAGAAGAGAAGAACACACAAAGCATTACCTCAGGTGGGTAGGGGCTAGGGGGAAGCAGGGGGATATATACACCTCTGTAAAATGGCATGCAGCATCATAACAATCATATATTTGACAAACCTACCCTGGTGATTCCTTTTCCCAAGGAAAATATCATATACAAATATTTATGTATGTGACAGAGGTAAAAAAAAAAAAATCTCCTTTAGGTGTCCAGCTGTGTAAAGAAAAACATTCAGTGGTATACAGGGATCCAGAAGTTCAAGTCATAGATTTTACATTGCAAGCCCTTAGTATTTGTGTGTAGCTTATGACCAGCACTAGTTGTTTGTCCCTTGATGTGAGCTATTACCAATTGGCCATTTTTCAGATGAAAAATCCAAGAAATCTCACTAAATCTTTCCATACAGGGCTAGAAATAGAACCTGAGGTTTGGATATGACAAATCTACACTGCAGTCACTGTCACTGAAAGGAAATGATAATGTATCTACTTGGCCAGATTCTTGTTAGCCATTAACCACACCCTGCTCAGAGAGCCAGAAAGGATGCCAGTAAACCTGCTTGCAAGCACATCAGTGTAGCCACACAGGAGGCTGTATAAGCCATGTTGGGGCTCTCAGGATGGGTTTAATTACATCCATGATCTGTGAGAAACCTCCCATGGTCACTATCAAAGTCCTGAGTAGGAGCTGCAAACCATCAAAACCCCGTGAAGTGCATTTGGCTGCCTGTTAATACTTCTGTTTTTAGGATTCTGCTGTTTGCTTCTTGGTTAATGAGCTCTGTTCCTTTAAGAATCCAAGGCACCTCTGGGAAGAGCATTTCCCTGGACCTGCAGAGCTGCTGTCCAGAAATAACTGATCTTTATGCAATGAACTTTTCCAGAAAACATCTCATACTCTGGCATTGTAACAGTAGTGTTTCTTCAAGCCTGGATGCCTTAGACTGTTTTAGTGAGCTACTGACACTTTAGGCAGCAGATCGCTGGTCAGAGTACAGCCTGATTCTGAAGGAATTAAAAATCATTCCCAGCTCTGTGAGTCCTTCCAAGAGGTGAGTCGGTGGGGGTGTCTCATTCTCCACCCTAGACTTCCTAGATACACAGGCAACCGTGCACCACAGGGCTTCAGGATTCCCAGATCTTAGCATCAATCCTCCTTCACATGTTCATTGTCAATACACAGGACATTCACAGTTGTAACCCATCTCTTATGAAAATGACTAAAATCAGGTGTCTGGAAATCCTAGGCAAATAAAGGGAGTCTTTGAAATCTATTTAGATGAGATGGATGGATGGACAAGCATCTGGCTTGGCAGTGTGACAGCCCTGATGTTACAGCTCTGCAAAGTAAATCTACAATTTTGTGTTTTCATTCAAACTAATAACCTCAGACACACTTGCAAACACAAGAAGCCTCCTTGAGATAGAAGGACCTGTCCCTGTCCAGCTCTGCTCACCAGTATCTGTCAGGTGTAGCCCAAGCCATGAAGCCATGAAGATCTGGGCTGCAGGATGTCCCTACCTGAGCAGAGTTAAGGCAGGCAGACAATCCAGAAAGTGCTGGAAGCTTGATTTGCTGCTTCCCTGAGATAACAAGAGGATTTATTCACCCACACAGGCAGTCTAACAACTCACGCTAAGGAGACTCAACTTCTGAATCAGAAGATAGTAATGTGGAAGTTATCATATTAAGCAATTCATACAAATGACACAATTGGAGCTGCAAAATGTTTACATTTGTGGCTACAGACCTTCTCACTTCAAGGCATAAACCTCCTGCAAGTGATTTGGATTGAAAAGCAGTGACAGAGGAGTGTCGTAACTGTCCCATCTTGTATCTTTGGCTTCTGCTGTTGCTGGACTGGCCTGCTGAGCTGAATCACTGTGGGGCTGTTCCTCTGTGTGAGCTCCTCATGCCAAATAATAGCCAGAGTATGGCAGCACCATCATCACCCACCTTCCTCTAAAGTCTCTCTCATCACCTACCTGACACAAAGACAGATCTCTTCTAGTGGATCCTCATTCCATTTGCTGTCTCTAAAAGAGGCCCCACTCACAATGGCTACTGCAATGCAAATCTCTTTTACACCTCTGGAACAGCCTTTGCTGCTGCCCCTGGACCTGAGAATCAGCAGTACCTCCAGCTTTCTTACTCAGGAGCCTCTCCCTCTGCTGATCATACAAACCCCAGATGAAATTCCCTGGTATCCAAGGCACTTGGGATCACCTCATCGGATACTGAGACTGATATATGAAATCTGCCCTGTCAGAGGGCGTGATAAAACTGAGTCTCTGGATCTGTAGGTCCACTTTAGCAAACAGAGTGAGGCAGCAGGAGCTCATTGGTGGAGGAAAAAAGCTGGTAAGAGGAACTTTGTGGCCATCTCTGTCCCCCATGTCTGGAGACTTACTTCAGACTAACCCTACACCAAAGCAAAGTTGAATTCTCATAGTCCTCAGAGTACATTTGCCGCACATCTTGCAGGTCCAGTCACCTAAATTGCTCATGTCTCCAGATCCTAACTGAAGTGCTAATGCAGCTGCATCCTAATTGTCCAGAAACATGGACTCCTGTCCCAATTCTGATGGTGGAAAAGTGTCGAGATTTTGGCAGACATCAGGTCCTAAAACGAATGAAGACAAGGAAGGTGTTGGTGCCTCCACTGCAGCAGCAAGAGGGCAACAGGAAAATGAGAAGTCTGTTGTCTTGTGAAGACGTTCTAGCCAGGATTGCCCCACTGAGGGTGACACAGCTGGAGGGGGAGATTTATCCCTCTGCAGTGACTGACCAACCCATTCCTCTGAGCACTACTCTCGCTCTATCTCATTCCCTCTCTTCCTCTTTTTTCCTATTTGTGGGACCACGCTGCTGGTTGGTGACAAGAGGCCACCACAGCAGCTTTGCAAACAGGTGCCCTGGGCAGTAGGTGTCCTGGGCACCCTGCCCTCCAAGCACTCCTCGCAGGCACACACACCCCTGTGGGCACCAGCTCCTTGCCTTTCCCCTCCCGTCTCACCCATCCTCCCCACATCTGCTGCGGCCTGGGTGCCTCCTCATGACCCTCTTCGGGGATGGGAGCCCTGCACATCCTTGTCCTGCAAGCGGCATCCCGGCGGCGGCCCGTCTCCCCGCCGTGGGGCAGGAGGGCTGCAGGCGAGGGGGAGCCGCTGTAGCTGGGCCATGACTACGAGCGGCTCCGGGAGCACAGCCGGGCACAGCCCGCCCCGTCACCCCGGCCCGTCGGGAGTACCGGAGCTGCCGGTGCCGGGGCGGCGGCTCCGGCTCCCGCGCCCGTCCGCCCGTCCCGCCCCCTGGCTGCTCGGCCCGGCGGTGCTCCC
>VXBA01003615.1:214841-248049 GCA_013399895.1 Serilophus lunatus | reverse complement strand
CCGTCGGACCCCCCGCCGTGGCCGCGCTTCGGAGCGGGGGTCGGAGGGAGGGGGGCAGCGGGGCAGCAGCGCTCCGCGGCCCGGCCGCCGCATCCCCCGGCAGCCCGGCTTTCTCCGCGCTTCTTTGCAATCATTCTGGGTCATCTCCACCGACCCCCCTCCTTCGCCTCCCCCTGCATCACCAGCCCCGGGAGCTGATCTCCTGTGCTCTCCCTGCTGGTGGAATGGGCGGTGGGGCGAAGCCGGGGAGCAGGGCCAGGTGAGGACGGGTTTCCCCGACCTGGGCTCTCCTGTCTCCGGGAGCGGGAGGACCACGGCTTGGGGCAGAATTGGGCCCCAAAGCCAGCAGAAGCGGGAGGGTTCCTGCCTCATTAAGGGAACAGCGTGGGCCACCAGAACAAGCGGGTGGGAAGGGCAGCAGAGGGAGATGCTACAAGGAGATTCATTCCCCTGGGATTATTGGTCGGGTAGATCCCTAAGTGTCTGCAGAGGCCACAGGCCTAACTGCAAGAGTGGTAGTGCTAGGGGGTAAAAGATGAAACAGGGCAGAATGGGGGCATCGCCAATCCAGTCACGACAAACTGCTCCAGGGAGGAAAGAAGGAAATGCCTCAGGTGGTTACAGACAGGGTGAGAAAATAGGGAGAAGCAGAAGGAAAGGAATGGGTGGGAACTGAGCCACTGGCTCAGTCTGGGGGGTTATGGAGCCATCCACATCAAGATTAACTTTATATCTGCACTGGTCAAGGCAGAGAGCAGGGCTGTACCTTCCTGGAATATACTGCTTGGGTGTCTCCTATGGATGAAGACAGGAGAGGGAGTCTGAGCTGGTAGGACTAGGGGTCACTGGCAAAGGTGAGTAGCCTCAGGATTAGGTTAGCAGTCTTGTTTGCTGGGTTTGTGACTGTGGGGTGTCTGGAGACCAGAACTTCTCTAGAAGAAATGTGTGTCTGAAAGACTTCTGTTTCAACCCCATGGGATGGCAGGGTACTGCTGGAATGGTGGAATGCACCTATGGATGGGGCAGGGTGGGAGCAGCAGGTTAAAATCCAGATCACTGGTAGAGAAAAGCTGAGATCCAAAGACTGTGGGAGCTGTACAGCAGAAACAAGGGGTATAGCAGTGTGTGCATGGGAATGGCAGGACCAGAATGGCAAGGGATGGTGGAGTTCAGGCCTTCCACGTCAGAAGTGGCATTAGTGATGCTTTGGGTAGGGAGCCTCAGACTGGAAGGACAGTGTGTCTCAGCAGCACTGGATGGAGTTGCTGGGGGCCAGAGTCCAGCCTGAGCTATGCAGGGACTAGTGCAAATGTGGCTCATCTGTTCCCTGGAAGACACAGGGAGTGCTCTTCACTGCCTAACTCATGACAAGGTGTTAGTGTGGGCAAGGAAAGCGAGAGAGCTGGGGAGATAGAATGATCTTAAACTACTTTTTCTCTTTCCTCTCTTCTACAGTGAACATCGTGCTCTGAATCTCCCACAAAACCTTTTAAAAGGATCTTCCCCTTGCCACCATCTCAGTATTGTTTGCCAGCTCTGCCCTGCGTAGGAAGGCTTGAAAGACCAGGCTGAGCCCTAGAGGACAGCAAAAAGGACAATGTAGTGAAGGTGGTATGAGGTCTTGGATAGGGAACCTCCTGAATCCTGTTCCTCACCCTTCTCTCTGTTGATAGTTCTCTGACAGCCTTGGCAGGAACCTCTACCTAGCCCCGAGTGTGGTGGCATTTGGTGACAGGGGAGTCACACACACTGTATGCCTCACCCTTACTGTTTTCACAGGATCCTTATTCTCCCTCCTGGCATCTCTGGAACTCTTGCCTAGCTCCTCATTCCCTAGGACGCTGGGCAGCAGGCACTTGCTTCTATCAAACTGCTTGGAGTCCCCAGAAGTCCCTGTTTGTGTGTGGCCACACCAGTCCCAGTAGGAGGTGGTCTCTGGGTCAGAAGGTGTCTGGTTGTCACATGAAGTAAGGAGAGCTTTTTCTTTTGAGGGGAAGAGTGGAAGCGGGTGATGAAATAGATGGGGAGGAAAAAAAAAAGTGAGCCCAAACAAGTGAGGGAAGAAGCACTGGCAAGTGTCCATGAGAGAGAAAGAAGGTGGAAAAAAGAAAAAGAGAACAGATGAAAATGTTAGAACAAGGGAGAGAAATATAATTAAACAGGACAGAAATGGAGGACTGAGAGCAAGACAGAGTTAATGGCTAGTCTGCCTGGCACCTGGTGGCAATGCCTTGAGGAACCCCTCCAGCGTGCAAACAACTTTTATTGCAGCAGCAGATGAGTAGGGACACGGCTCCGCCAGTGCAGAGTCCCATTCACTCTCTTACAAAATCCCAGTCGCAGGGACAGGGCGCAGTCTAGCAGGGGTGGCAGCATGGGCGACTCTGAATCAGAGTCCACCTTGCACAACAACTCACTGTGGTGGCTGGCATGTGGGATGTTGGCTCTGTTGGCCAACTCTTGGATTATCCTCAGCATCACAGCCAAACAGCAGAAACACAAGCCTCTGGAGCTGCTGCTGTGCTTCCTTGCTGGCACGCACATCCTTATGGCAGCAGTACCCCTCACCACCTATGCCGTGGTGCAGCTGCGGCGTGAGTCCTCCGACTACGACTGGAACGAAAGCATCTGCAAGGTCTTTGTCTCCACATACTACACCCTGGCGCTGGCCACCTGCTTCACAGTAGCCTCTCTTTCCTACCACCGGATGTGGATGGTGAGATGGCCAGTCAACTACCGCCTGAGCAATGCCAAGAAGCAGGCTCTGCATGCAGTCATGGGTATCTGGATGGTGTCATTCATCCTCTCCACCCTGCCCTCCATCGGCTGGCACAACAACGGCGAGCGCTACTATGCCCGTGGCTGCCAGTTCATTGTCAGCAAAATAGGGCTGGGCTTTGGTGTCTGCTTTAGCCTCCTGCTGCTCGGAGGAATCGTCATGGGCTTGGTGTGTGTGGGTATCACTTTCTACCAAACCCTGTGGGCGCACAGAAGACGCCGGCGGTGCCGCCATCAGAGAGCAGAGGAAGCATCATCCTGCTCTTCATCAGCACACACCACTTTCAATGTGCCAGCCATTGTGGTGGAGGATGTACGAGGCAAAAGGAGGTCTTCACTGGATGGCTCTGAGTCAGCCAAGACCTCCTTGCAGATGACCAACCTCATAAGCGCTATTGTCTTCCTGTATGACACACTGACTGGGGTGCCTATCTTGGTAAGCAGAGAGTTCTCCCTTTCCCTTCAGAGTGCAGTTAAACCAGATTTCTCTCAAGTTTTAGAGAAGAAACTGTCTCCTGTCCCACCAGCTACAGAACTGCCGTATCTGAATCTGTGTTATTCTGATCGGTGGTTTTTAAAAGATTGCAGTAATTCTCTTATCTTTCCGCAGCAGCATTTTCTTAAGTCTAAGCTTGGGGAATATACAACACACAGCTAAAACCACTGTGAAAGTTTTATGTGGCTAAGAGGGGAGGAAATTATTCTGCCAACTTGCTCATAAAAACAATGAGATTCTTATTTCTCCAATTTGTTCCTGGAGAACTGATAAACTGTCTTTAAAAGCTGTTGCGTCCAGTTTTCTTTTTTCTTCTGCTTGTAGAGTTGTAGGCAGCATTCAGATTTTGGCTGGCTGGTTGTTTCTCTGCAAAACTGGAGAAGTTCTCAAAGGGAACCATTAAGAGAACAGAGGCTTAGTCACAGCTTTTTTTTTCCCAGTGGCTGTGTCCTTTGTTAGCATCTATTTAGCTCCAGCTCATAATGAGCACGGGGAAGAAGGGATGCTAGCAGCAGGTCTCATGTTAGAGATACGACAGCTTGGAATATGGTCCAGCAAACCTGGGGCAAGACCTCAGGGGCAGTTTTTCAAAGGGATGCAGGGTAATTACTTGATGAATCCTTTACAAACAGATTACGTTCCACTGGAGAATTGATTCTTGTTATTTTTCTCCCTTGATCTTCATTTCTGTCTTAATTTCTTTTTCTTACCTCAAAGGTCGTGAGCTTTTTTAGCCTGCGCTATGATACGGCCCCCACCTGGATGGTCCTGGCTGTCCTCTGGTGTTCCATGGTGCAGACCTTGCTGCTCCCCTCTTTCATCTGGTCCTGCGAGCGCTACCGAGCAGATCTCCGCACTGTGTGGGAGCAGTGCGTGGCTATCATGTCTGAGGAAGACGCAGAGGATGGTAAGCTCCTCACCAACCCGCAGTCACCTTTCTTCACTAGCCACCTCCCCAGAAGACTTGAGGAAAGAAGGGTGTCTGCCTTGGGAAAATGATTTGATGATGTTGCAGGTGGCTAGGTTAGATGCATGTTGCAGCTTGGAGTCAGCAACTATGACAAAATTTATTCTGGAGAAGGCTCTGACACTCCCTTGCTGCTTTAGGACTAGCATCCAGGAAGAATTTGTGCAACATCCCTCTCAGTAGTTGCAAGTGTAGAGACATTGCGTGTGGCTGCCAAACCACAACCAAAGTGACACGGTGGGCCTCAGCCCAACCCGCTGATCCAAAGGTACAAGATCTGGCAGTGAGGAATTCAAAGACAAGACAGAAGAAATAGGGTTCTTTGGTGCTGCTGCAAACAGAAAGACAAGGTCCTTCTTCAGAGGCGAGCCCTGGGGGCTGCAAGTAGGGCAGCAGAAGTCAGATAAGCATTATGATGACGTCCAGGTGCCCTGATAACGCTACTCTTCTGACTGAAAAGTGTTGATTGCCGTTCTCCTCTTTGCCAACAGATGGTGTGTGTGATGACTATGGTGATGGCAGGATCTGTAAAGTGAGATTTGATGCGAATGGCGCTGCAGCTGTGAAGAGGGACTCCCGGGACATCAAACTGCTACCCATGCACCACATGTTGTTGCCCCAGGACAAGGTGCACTACTTGCAGGTGAGGCAAGAGCTAGCAGGGGCAGCCCCACAACCCACTTACTTCTCTGTCAGCCTCCCACACCTTTGTGTCCTCTTGACTTTCTTGTCTGAGAAAGCCTCAGCTACTCGCTTCCTGTTCTGGCTCTTCAAGTGTTCCATCACCTGCCTCCTTCTCTGTTTTCCAGGTCCCTATCTCACGGAGAATGTCACATGATGAGACTAACATCTTCTCCGCCCACCGCTCTGCTCCATCCTTCCTACACAAGTGGTCTTCGTCTGACGATATCCGCATTTCCACACCCCGCAAGCCTGGGGGCCCTGGTTTCTTGCCTCCTCAGCTGCATGACTACCAGCACCGCCGGCGGCTCCCAGAAGATGAGTTGACGACCCTACGGCAGTTTTTGGAGGGGGGGCTAATGCCCCGGGGCTCCAGCTCCAGCGCCTGCTTCTTCCGAGATGAGATCACCACGTTCATCGACGAGACGCCACAACCCACCCCAGCCTGCAGCCCACGGCACTCCCGTCTCCTGCTCGCTTCACGCCGCGATCGCCGCCTCTCCCTCGGCAGCAGAGAGGAGGAGAATGCCGACCGGCCACGGCGCTGCTCCTTGGTTGGCAATGAAGTCTGGCATCTGCAGGACGGAGAGCAGGTGCCATGTGAAAGAACTCTTGAGGCCCACGAGCCACAGACCTTCCAGGATCCCAAACTATGAGAGACAGCATTCAGTGCCATCACGATTTTTAAATGAAACTTCCAAGTGTTCCCTTTGTCCCGGGACCCAGTCACTAATTTGCATTCTCATCTTTCTCGCCAGCAGGCAGAAAACATGGCACCCACCTCCCACAAGTGGGTTAAAAAAGAAGTGGGACAGATCTGCAGAAGGGAGCACAACAGAGGGACAGACAGCCCGTGCCTGCTCTCAGGTTACAAACACATCCACCGCTGCCACCGCCACCTGGCACCCTCGCCAGTCCCGTCCCTTTGTGAACTCCACCCTCGCATCCGCTCTGCCCTCAGAGTCAAGGCAGGCACAGAATGGTATTAAAATTCTATATTTGGAGTGTCAATCGTGTGTCTGTTTTTAAAATACTGTATTAGTAATAATTTTGTTTCCATAGAAACAAAATGACTGGCCCAATGTTTAATGAAGCTTCACAGGCTTCCGGAAGGGAAATGCAGAACGTGCGAGGCTCCTTTTCTCCCTCTTCATCCTTTCTTGTCAGTGCATCTGAAAGGTAGCAGATGCTTCACGGCTCAGGAAAGGGAATGATGCCCATAGAGGAGTCGTCTTGGGTGAAATGTCTTCCTATCCATTTCAGGGGATATGGTGCTAAGAAGGAGTGGCCTCTGGGGTTTCTAACATTGCTCAGGAAAAAGGTTTTGCTTTGAGGCAACACCAGGCTTGAAAAAAACTAAATTCTCTCTTAAAAGTCCCTGACCCATAACATCTCATTACACTAATGCAAACTTGATTGCAGCATGAACTGTGCATGAAACATCAGATGGCCCAAGCTTCTCACCCAAGGAGGAAGCTGCCAGAGCTTTCTGGGGGAAGTCCACAACTGCCCCTGCCATTAAAGTGGTGAGGTTTGAAGCAGGCTCCTGCCCCATGCAAAACTCTTGGTAGCATGTGGGATATGGACCTTCTCCTGCCTGGTTCTGGCTTTAGTTCCAGACATGAGTGAAGGATTGGCTCTGGGGGAGATGAACCTTCTCCTGCTCCGTGCTGGCTGTAGTTCCAGCCATGGGCAAAGATTTGGCAGTGTCAGAGGGGCTGTGGGAGATAGGTAGGTAGCCCTTCACCTCCAAAGTGGTTCTCCAAGTGATGGGACTTGGTTTATCAACTGTCCAAGCGTGACTCCTGATAGATGACCCTTATACTCTTACGAGTCTCCTCGTTGGAAGGGTTTGGGCGACCCACACCAAGGGGAGGGTTCGCGCTGGCGGGGTTGCCGGTACCGAGGGCCACGTCACACAGAGATACCAGCACCGACCACCCCCGCGGCGCTGCCGGGTCTCAGGGGGCGCAGCAGAGCCTCCGCCGGCCGCCCGCCCACCAACCAACCACTGTCCCGGCCCGGCACCGCCCCCGGGTGGGCCGAGCCGGCGGGGCGCCTGCCCGCCCCAGACCCCCTTCTCCTCCTCGTCCTCCTACTCGAGCGATGGCCTCGCTGCTCTGCCTCAGCCTCCTCCTCCTCCTCGCCGCCGCCGCCGCCACGTCGCCGGGCCGGCTGGTGCCGTACGACCTGCTGTACGCGGACGGGGTGCGGGCGTACCTGGCGCGGGACTGGGCGCGGGCGGCCGAGCTGNCCTGCCCCGGCGGGCCCGGGCGCTGGGAGGCCGCGCTGCTCGGGCCGGTGCTGCAGCGCGCCGGCTGCTTGCAGCGCTGCCTGGGGCGGCGGCTGCACCCCGCGCCCTCCGCCCACCGCGCCTGCAGCGCCGTGCGCCGCGACTTCGAGCGCCGGGAGCCCTACAACTACCTCCAGGTGGCCTTCTTCAAGGTGGGCACCGGCCCCCAGGGGTGGGAGTCGGCACCCCCGGGAGCTACTGTCAGCCAGGGCAAGGGGCCGGCCAGCTGAGGCGGTGGTGAGCAAGGGTGAAGCCTTTGGCCTCAGCCTCGAGAAGAGAGGACTGAGAGGGGACCTTATCAATGTGTATAAGTATCTAAAGCGGGGATGTCAAAAGGACGGAGCCGGGCTCTAGTCGGTGGTGGATGAGAGGCAACAGGTAGAAACTAATGCTCGGGAAGGTCCACCTATTGATGAGGAAGAACTTCTTTGCTGTGCAGCGTTACCAAGCTCTAGATCAAGTTGCCCAGAGTGGTTGTGGAGTCTTCCTCACTGGAGCTATTCCAGAACCATCTGGACACAGTCCTGTTCCATGTGCGGTGAGACAGCCCTGCTTAAGCAGGGAGGTTGAACCAGATGACCTGCTGTGGTCCCTTCCAACCTGANCCGCGCCCTCCGCCCACCGCGCCTGCAGCGCCGTGCGCCGCGACTTCGAGCGCCGGGAGCCCTACAACTACCTCCAGGTGGCCTTCTTCAAGGTGGGCACCGGCCCCCAGGGGTGGGAGTCGGCACCCCCGGGAGCTACTGTCAGCCAGGGCAAGGGGCCGGCCAGCTGAGGCGGTGGTGAGCAAGGGTGAAGCCTTTGGCCTCAGCCTCGAGAAGAGAGGACTGAGAGGGGACCTTATCAATGTGTATAAGTATCTAAAGCGGGGATGTCAAAAGGACGGAGCCGGGCTCTAGTCGGTGGTGGATGAGAGGCAACAGGTAGAAACTAATGCTCGGGAAGGTCCACCTATTGATGAGGAAGAACTTCTTTGCTGTGCAGCGTTACCAAGCTCTAGATCAAGTTGCCCAGAGTGGTTGTGGAGTCTTCCTCACTGGAGCTATTCCAGAACCATCTGGACACAGTCCTGTTCCATGTGCGGTGAGACAGCCCTGCTTAAGCAGGGAGGTTGAACCAGATGACCTGCTGTGGTCCCTTCCAACCTGACCCATTCTGTGATCCTGTGAAAACAGGATGCTGCTGAGGTGAGGTGTGGGTGTGAACTGCAGGGTCTCACAGGAGTGTGACAGCCACTGCTGCCTTTTCTCCACAGCTGAAGAAGCTGGATCAGGCCGTGTCTGCTGCGCACACCTTCTTCGTCGCTAATCCCCAGCACCTCCAGATGCGGGAGGACATAGAGAAGTACCGGCGTATGTCAGGGGTGAGGTCAGACAGCTTCCGGGACCTGGAGGCCACGCCACACTGGGTGAGGGCTCAGTGCAGAGCCGAGCATTAGCAATTCTTATTCCATCCCAGGGACCAGTCTGGGACCCTGATCTGTTCCCACACAGAGGCCATGGCTTCAGACAGGGCCCCCATACATAGAATCAGAGAGAGATTTAGCCTGGAAGGGACCTTTAAAGATACCTAGTCCAAGCCCCCTGCCATGGGTGAGGCCACCTTCCACTAGATCGGGTTGCTCAAAGCCAAATCCAAGGCACATCTTCTCTGGGCAACCTGCTCCAATGTCTCACTGCAGTCCTCTTAACAATAGTTTATCTCCAATCCAACAAGTAGCTTATTTTATTTCCAGTTGAAACTCTCAGTTTAAAATTGTCCCTGGTCCTGTCACTACAGGCCTTGGTCAAAAGTCTTGCTCAGACCCCTTGATGTCTGAAAGGGTGCAAGGAGCCAGCCTTTTTTCAACCCTGGAGTCTTCTCTGCAGCATGAAGACAAACCACTGCAAGTGTGACATGGAGACTTTTTGGTGGCAGTTAATTTGGCTTAAGATTTTCTGTCACTGGGTGGAGGGCTATGCACGAGCAGGCAGGTCCCTGTATGTCACCACCCTTTGAGTGACTCAGAAGTCTCAGGGCATCCTTTGGTGTCACCCACACTAATGAAGGTACCTGGACGTGTCCTTCACAGGAGGCATACGAGGCTGGTGTGCAGCACTATGATGCAGATGAGTACCTGCAGGCTGTGGCCCGGCTGGAAGAGTCACTCACAGAGGCCCTGTCAGCAGTGGAAGAGTGTCGTGCTCTGTGTGAAGGGCCTTGGGAAGATGAGGAGGAGGAGGAGGAGGAGATGCAACCTGGCCTGTATGAAGCCATTGCAGGTAGAGTGAGAGGCACACGGGTTGGGTAGGAAGGCTGTGCTCCCTACACTGGACATCTCCCGTCTCCCAGTGCTCTTGTCTGGAAGAAGTCTGGGCTACTGCCTTTCTTGCTCCTCTCTTGCAGCCCATTATATTCAGGTTTTGAAGTGCAGGCAGCAGTGCGTCCTTGAAATTGCCACAAAGCCAGGGCGGATTTCTGCCACGGAAGATTTCATACCCTCCCATCTTGATTTACTGCAGTTTGCCTACAATCAAGGTGAGCAGAGCCACAACCAGCTGGTTATGCTGTGGCGCTCCTGCACTTGCCCTTTGTCTCTGATCCTGGAGGGCAGCATGTCATGGGGAAGAGTGGCATACTGATCTGAGTGTTACTTCCATCTGCCTCCTCACTCTTCTGAAAACCGCTCTTCTCTTGCTCAAGCCTTGTGAGAAGTCCTTTGTGGTCTGCTTCAGTCTCCTTGTGCAGCTTCTGCAATGTGGGGCTGTTCCCACTTCTCTCCTCTTTTTCAAGTTCTTGCTCCAACTATTTGCTGTGTTTTGTACTTTCCCTTTCAATACATGGCTCCAGATCAGGCCCCAGCTTCTTATCTAGCGCCTACGTGTGCATTTCATCTCAGCTGTGGTGCTTCTTCTGAGCCAGCCCTGTCTGCTCTCACTGAACTGAAGGCTCTTTATGACATTGATCATCCTGTCACTGTCATTTTCACATGTCCCTTAGCCCTTCTCTTGCATACCCCTGCTCCTTCTCCCACTGACCCAACTGTCTCTTATCTGCTCTGTCAGACCAATGGTAAAACTTGTATCTGAAAAAAGCCTCCAGTCCTCCATCATGTCTGTTGTGTGAGGGAGATGGGACCATCTCTCTTTTAAATATATACTTATTTTTTCTCTGCCTCTTTTGGGCAAGCTCCCAATAAGTATTAAAGGTGGGTCCATTCTTTACCAGGCTCATTCCCTGTATTCTCTCCCTGTTGTTGGGTAGAGGCCAGCTAGGCAGGGATTGATGTGTACTTGATGTAAAGCCAACTGCCGGATCCTGACTGGGACATTAGGTACTTCTGGCCTATACACATTTGCTGCTCAAATCAAGTCTTTCAGAGACATATGTGTTTGTTCTCTTCTGTCCCTGCCCAAGTTGGGAACCAGACACTGGCTGCTGAATGTGCTGCTTCTTACTTGCTCTTCTATCCCACGGATGAGCCCATGTTGGAGAAAATGAAACAGTATCGCACAGAACTGGGAGAGGACACAGCTGTCAGAGCCAGACAGGTAGATACAACTCCAGGTCTGTACTTTTTGCCCCTCTCCTGTCCCATACAATAGTATGACAGTCCAAGAGACCAAAAAGGAAATGTGTTTCACTGCAAATGTGTGCCAAGCCATGGACTGAAGAAACTGGAGCCTGAGTTTTTCTGGTCTGTCATAGTGCCCCTTCAGGTCAAAACTGGGCTTTAATAGTGCACAGCAAAGTGTTCTGCCCTGGAGAGGGATGGAGTCATCTTTTGTGCGGTGGTTGTTTGACAGTCTTTTCTTCCTTAGAATATTCAACACTATGTGCAGAGATCTTTGATGGAGAAGAAGTTGATTTACTATGCAGTGGAGCATCTAGGAGAAACCTTTAATGACCCTGTAAGTAACAGCATCATCTAAACCTTCCTGCCCTGATTTCACCAAGACAGTTGTCAGAATTCACTTTAGTAGGACGTGATCCAGAAAGGATCAGATGCTGATGAGAAGGACCCTAAAGTCCTTATGAGGTGGATCTCGAAGGCCTTTCTGCTGCTCAGGACTGAAGTTAATTTGAAATTGCTGCTGTAACCGTATGCATTGGCTCAATCTGTTTGTCCTGAGAAGTAGTCCAGAACTGTTGGTCTGATATTCATTGGAGAAGCAGGTCAAGGCTCTGGCAGTTTGACACGATCCACTGTAGGAGAAGTTTGTTGTGCACTGAACCACCTCTGTTTGTTCCTTCAGGATCTTTGGACTCCAGATGAGCTTATTCCTGAAAACCTGAAGGAGAAATACAGGTAAGCCTGGACAAGTTGACTAGGACTGAAATGTAAGTAGGGGATGGTGCAAGGAACAGTAATACCCAGAGGAGTGGGCAAAACAGGAAGGGTGTGAAATGCTGCCATAGAGGAGAGTTAGGCATAGCTCTGTGTACTGACGGCCCTGGTCTCTGTTTTTTCCCTTGTTCCCGAGAGAGGATCAGGAGAAGCAAAAGCAAGAAACTCTGGATGTGGAAGAGAGGGAGAAGAGGGGTGAGTAAAAAAGCTTGAAGAAGGCCTTGGATGCAGTCAGCCAGGCTTAGTCAGGCTAAGTGCTGTCTTTTCTTCCCTCCTCAGACATTTGAATGCTAGCATAGATGCAGACTGACTTGAATGGCTCAGCAAGTCTTCTCACTGTTTCTTTTCTCCTTCTTTGATGCATGTGTAATCTTGCAAAATCTCACTGCGTACATCTCTGGGATGGGAACTCAAAGAGCACTGTGGCTGGAGACTCTGAGAGCAGCCTGAATACGTGACAAGCCTGTGGACGTGCAGATCCCTGTTCAGTGTGGCAGGAGTGTCTACACCAAACCTGGTTCAACTCCACCAGCGCAACTTCAAACAACATTTTTCTGAAGGGGACAAGGAGGGAGGGGCCGGGAAATGGAAACTGGAAACAGACGGTTCAGCTTGGGCAAGTCTTTCCCTGAAAAACAGAAGTCTAAATGGTTTGTGGATGAGTGATATAGACTGCAGTGCAGAGTCTTGTGTTTTTGCTGGTCCCCTATTCTTGTGTACGGACACGTGGCCTCTTACAGGGCTCTGTCCTGGAGCCTTTGCTTAAAATGATGCAAGTGGTTCTCTGCTGTGGCACACGTGAGGGCAGATCCTTCTCAGGGCCTGGGTGCCTTGGCATTCCTGACCATCCAGAGATCAGAGGGCGTGGAAAAAAAGGTCAAATTTCAAAATACCAAATTACCAACTAATCCCCATTGCTTCTCTTTGAGGCTGAAGAAAGTAGAAAGATTCACTGGAGAGAATTCTGGGATGTGTGATTGAAAGGAGGGTTGATGAAGGTGTATGCCTGCTTCTTCTCTCCAGAGCCTCACTCCAGTAGGCTGGACCTGTTATGCTGCTGCAATCCACAGTGCACTCAGCTTTCCCCAGCTCCCTGCTGCTCTCCCAGGAAGCCCCAGGTTTCTGCTGGCTCCTGAGCACGCGCTGTAGCCCAGCTTCCCCAGCTGATGCTCTGGTTCCCCTGAAGCATGTGAGGGGTGCAAGTAGCCTGGGTCTGCGAGGAATGGGCACTTCTGGGGAACTGTCCTGTCTTCTCAGAGAATGTATAGTGTCTCTCCACTTCCTTGTCCAGGCTGAGGGCTTCTTGTCCTAATCTTGTTCATGCGTATCTGTACTTGCTTCTCAACAGGTCCTTTGCCTTTTGAGGGTATTGTTGTCACGATGGATTCCCACCAGATGAATGGAACCCAGAGGGTTGTATTTGACAGAGTGCTGACGGAGTCTGAGTGTAAGGACCTTCTCCGACTGACAAAGGTGAGGCCAGAGTCCTGTAAGGGGTCCTGTATGTGTTCTCCTTAGCAGGCAGGATGGTAGGACTTCCAGGGAGGAGAGCTGGCAGCCTAATGCGTGTCATCTGTGTCCTTCTATTCCAGGCAGCAGGAGAAGCAGGAGATGGCTACCGGGCAAGGCGGTCGCCTCACACCCCACATGAGAGATTTGAAGGGTTAACTGTTTCAAAGGCTGTGCAGGTAAAGTGTCTCTGTGAGTCTGCCACCTTCTTGATCGTCCAAAAGTGTTTGCCACTCAAGCATTTCCCTCTGTGAATTGCACTCTGGATGGTGTCGTGAGTGTACTGTCTTCCACACAATACACGTGTGGTTTCCTCTGGCCTGCTTCATCCATTATCGTGTTTAGGCATGTTATGCATAGAATGCTCTCTTAGTGCTGTCCCAGTGTTTCAGAACTGCTGCTTAGCTCTCTGTGGTAACCTTACAGACATGCTTAGCTTAGAATTGGAGAGTAAATTAATGTAGAAGGAGCCTCTGGAGATCTCTAACCTGATCTCCTGCTCACAGCATGCCTAATTCCAGCGCTAGATGAGGTCCCTTAAGATTTTGCTTAGGTAAGTCCAGAACATTTACAAACGTGGAGATGCCCTAGCCTTTTTGGGCACCTTTTTTTGTGCTGTACCACTCTTGTGAGGATGAAATTTTTCTCTGTATCTAGCCAAAATTTCCCTTGCTGCAGATTTGTCTGTGTCTTCTCAGTGTGCCTCTTAGAAGAGACTGTCTCCATCTTCTCTGTAATCCCCTTTCAGGTGACATGAGACTAGTTAGATCTTCTTTTGGCCTTCTCTAGGTTGAAGAAACTCAAATCTTTCAGCCTTTTTTCTCTAAGCCATGTGCTCTAACACTCCTGTCATCTAAAGACCCTTCACTGAAGACCCACTCCAGTCTGCTCATATCCCTTGGGCAGTGGGAGACCAAAAATGAGGCTGCTTTCCAGGTGTGGCTTCATGTGCTAAAGGGAGGAATTGCTGTGATACACAGTTGTACTCCTGACTTCCTTGAAATGAGAAACTCTTCTTTTCTTACCTGAGTGACCTCAGGACTTTACATGGGCCTCTTCTTCCAGGCTGTGTACGTGTATCATTCTTAGAGTGTCTTTGTAAGTATTCTAACAGACTTGTTTTTCACTTGTAGCTGGCCCAAAATGGGGACGTGGAGTGGAGAGATGCCAAATTGCTTCTGCAGGCTAGTGAGAAATCTCGGAAAATCATAGAGTCCTATTTTACTCCTGGAAAGAAACTCCATTTTTCATTCACACACCTTGTGTGTCGCATGGCTGTAGATGGTAAAGAACCTTTCATCCTGTTAGTCTCCCTGTCTCCTGGAGAGTCTCCTCAGTTCCAGCCATGTGTTCTCAGGAGACTCTCTTCCCTTTCTCTCGGACTTATTATTTCTTGAAACTGAAAATGCCCTTATTCATTTTTGTATCTTTTCAGGGCAACAGGAAGGTCGCATGGATCTTAGTCATCCTGTCCATGCTGATAATTGTCTCTTGGATCCTGAGGGGCAAGAGTGCTGGAAAGAACCACCTGCCTATGTGTACAGGGACTACAGGTAAGAGGACCTGCATTAGATCATGTAGAGATCAGAACATCTCCCTGGCCCCATCAGAGGATGCGCTTAGCTTATAGAAACCAGGTGATGGGTTGTTGGCTCAAAGCCATCAAGGACTGTAGCATCAGGCAGAAGGCTCCATCAGTGGCTTCAGAACAAGGTATGAAGCACCTTCCCTAGGCTGGGAAGAACACCTGATCTTTTTATGTCCTTACTTCTCACAGCCAGCTTTAGCAGAGAATGAGGTTTAGAACCATGATATCAGATTGTTGTCTTGTGGGGCTACCACAAGTATCAAAAGTACTACTACACTCCCCTGCCAGCCCTTTTGGTAGCCTGTTTCTTCTAGTTGAGTTCCATCTTTCACAGTCGTCTGTGCATTACAGGAGAGGGACTTCCTTTGTTTGAGCAGTCAGCGTACTTTGGTGACTATTCTCTGTTCACCTCTCTCGAGATTCACTGCCAATATTTTGTGCAGGGTTTTTCCATTCCACGTGAATGTTTATGCTTTTTCCAGCCTGTTGCAGGTTTTGCTATTCTTCTTTTGAAGAACCTGAAATATATTTTAATGATGATACCAGTTGTTGCACACTGCAGCCAGATGAGGTCAGTTCACTACAGCTGATTCCTGCTACTCACTGGTCCATCCTTGAGCATCCAGAAATCTCACTTGTCTTTTCTTCGAGTGGTAGCTATATCCAGAGCAAAAATCTCTAAGCAGCCTGTGATGAGGACATGGGACGTAGAGGGAATGCCAGTATCGATGAGTTGTTTCCCTTCTGATATAAGTATTGGCTTGGTATAATCAGATTGTAAAGTTACCAAGCTTTGTCATGTAACTGGTTAGATCTCTATCCCTCCTGTGAGAAAGCCATCCTGTCATTTCAATCCTCCCTGAGTTCTCTGACTTCCACTTGAATGTATGGTAAAACGTCTTTTTGGAGTCTATGCCACTGAGCTATTTTCAGGAGTATCGCTGTCCTCTTGCAATCCTCTTTGAGTTGTGACTGACCAAGGGCTTCTGATCTCTTCAAGTGTCCTTTTGAATGAAGTCCCTGTGTTCCAAACTTCCTGGGCCTCTTCTGTGTATTTGTGCCGTGGTCATTAATGATCCTGTTGAACAGGATTGGACCCAGCCACCAAGAGTCTCAGCAATGCTTCTCCATGTGAACAGTGTTCCTTTCGGTGCCAGCAGTGTCACTGTGTGCTGTTCACGTGCTCTTCTTCACCTTCTCTGTGTTCATTTGGAATTTTTTCAGTGGCACCATTCTAAGTGTATTTATCAGAGTCCAAACTGCTGAGATTGAGCATGTAGTCTTTCTCTGGAAAATCAGCTGTTTTGTCAAACATTGCGTGGCTTGCTCAGTCTGCTTTTAATGTATCCACATTTCCTTTTGAGACTGTTTTCCATTTACCTCTTGTCCTCCAGTTACCCTTCTCCTCAGGAATGGAGTCTAAAGCCCTGCAGACTATTGAGGTCAGGCCTGTTCAGGCTTCAACCATTATCCCTACCTTCCTGTCCCTTTGTACACATGAGAGCTCTCCTTGCTTTTCTCCTCTCATGTTACCCTGCTGCCTTCACAGCCTTATTAAAACCCTATGGCAGAAGAGCTATGACTTCCTGGGTTTCAGGTGGGTAATCCTCTCACTGTCCTTATATCCTTAATGTTGCTTTAGCAGCCACAGTATGGATTTCTATTTGTTCCTCCCTGTCCCATTAATTAAGAGCCTCTGTTGTTCGTCTGAAGTTTTCTATCAGCTTAATTGAAAACCAAGAGGAAGTCAGTTTATGGTCTATTCTTTCACCTAGTTGACTGCAGTCTCACCTGTATTGCACAGTGACCTCACTACTTCTCTTTTTGTATAACTTCAGTAAAGTAATTTCTTGGTTTAATTTCCTTTTCTGCACGCACCAAGCCTCTTTTTGATCATTCATATGTTACCCTGAAATTCCTCTTCCATTCACTTGGATTATTGCCAACCTTAAAACATAAACAACACCATTCCAGGTCAGAAGCAGGGTCTGTCAAGCCCAGAGCATTGTCACAACAGTGCCACAGATGCCTCTGCATGCTGCAGAGGATTAAGAACAAACCAAAACAAAACGGGACAAGCGTGTACAGCTAATTCCCTGGCACACTCTCCTAGCCTCCTGTGGCTTGCAGCTCAGGGACTCCCCCGAGCTAGACACTGCTGTAGTTAACACCCTCAAATGGATTCTCCTGGTAACCAGTCTACTTGCTTTTTGAACCTGTGATATCCACAGCCTGCTGTGACAAGGAGCATGGGGAAGCATCTGGGAGGAATAAGCTTCACCACCCATATGTACTCTTTCTTTTTGTCCACAGTGGCATTCTCTACCTCAATGATGACTTCCAAGGTGGGGGCCTTTTCTTCACTGAAATGGACACTGTGACTGTCACAGTAAGTCTGGGACTGGCCAAAAAAAGGAGAGAGGACTGAGGGTGAAACTTAGTCTGGGCAGGAGGAAACTAGTTGGTTATTGGATCCCACCACTCCAAAAACAGCCCAGTGGTGATGCTGTGGCAGATTCAAATAGATGCAGCTAAAGGCAAATTGAGGCAAATCTCAGACAGACAAGATGTTAACTCTTTCCTAGCTGAGATTTTCCAGGCCCTTCCAGTTTATGGGTGTCTGTGACCTTTGTTGTCCCTTTGATTCTCTCTGTCCCTCTCCAAGGTGTGCCTTGCTCATAGAGTGGCCATGGATGCCCGGCAACTCTCCACTCTTCCACGTTTCCAGGGGCAGCGTCACCTCAGTAGAAAGACCATATGCTTCAGAGCAGGGGGCTGGTGGCTTCATGGTCTCTTCTCTCTCCTGGCAGGCCGAGGTGCATCCTAAGTGTGGGAGGCTGGTAGCCTTCAGCTCTGGCAAGGAGAACCCCCATGGTGTGTGGGCAGTGAGCCGTGGAAGGCGCTGTGCCATTGCTCTCTGGTACACACACTCCCGGGAGCATGCTGAGCAGGTAAAAGACCATGCTGAAGAAACAAATACAAGTACCTCCAAGTGAGATCAAATCCTGCTAAGGAATAGCTTTTGGGCTTTCCCTTGGAGCAGGGCCTAGTGCAGCAGCTGGGGGTTGCCCTCTGACAAGGTGTCTGGTAGAGGGCCCAGCCTGTGATGGGTCCTGCAAGAAAGAATGGGCTCTGAGGTGGTTGGATGGATGTGGCAAAGACAAAGGTGTTCCTTGTTGGCCCCTGTGAGCAGAGCTGAGATCCAAGCAGAGAGGGATTCACATCATCTCTGTCTCCATGGCTGCAGGAACGGGTGAAGGCAGAGGAGCTGGTGAAGCAGAAGGCTGTGGAGCAGGAGTGGTCTGATGGAGAAGAACATCAGGGGACTGATCACAGCAGCAGATCCTCCTCAGAGCCTCCCATTCCCAACAGTGGAGCCAAGCCTGTGAATCAAAGACAGAAGCCTGGCTCAGACAGGAAGCAGCACCCCAAGGTGCTGCGGGCCAGAGATGAGTTCTGAGTACGTGGGGCCCTGGGGGCAGGACTGGCACACACCATGGCCTGGCAGGTCACGGTAGGACCGAGACCACGGAGGCCTGGAGCAGTGTATTAGCATGCTAGAGCCGTAGTGATCGGGAGGGATGCAGCTTTCTTCTCTGTGGTGTCCCAGCAGCTGAACAATGGGAGAAGGGCAGAGTGTGGAAGTCAGTGACACCAGGAACTTTTTCACTGCCTCAGCATATTTGTGTCACTCAGAAGTAAGAAGTTGAAGTCTTCACACCCCACTACTCAATGCCAATTTCTTGGTCATCCAGGACTAAACCTGAAAGGAGGAAGAGGAGCCTATAGTCTTTCAGGAAGGGCTGTCTCACTTTCAGGAACTCAAAACTGGAGCCTTTGAACTTCCTAGGAACCTGCAAACTCCAGAGCCTCACAACAGACTGGTCTGAGACAGAGAAGGTGAGGGATTGTGAATATATGGAATAAAAGCAAAATGCTGGACACAGATATTGGCGTAAGCTTGAGTCTGTACACCAGGAAGGAGACACACACCCTTGTTGCTGATGGAAATTTAATTAACAAATAATGGAAGGGGATTGAGCCCTCAGTGAAAGAAAACAGAGTATTTGCCCAGATGAGAGAAAAGTCTGCTCTGCAAAGACTAGCATGGAAAGGGTGAGAAGTGCCTTTAGAAAAAAGCAGTGTACACTCACGTTTCCCTGCAGCAAAGCCTCTCTTTTTTGTCTTTTCCCTCTCTATGCACTGAATTGTCCCTGAAAGCAGAAGAGATACTTTGTTTATCATTTTCCACCCTGATAGAAAGACAATCTGCTGTCACTGCCCAGGGGATTAGTGTCCCGAGATGGGATTATTTTGTAGCCAAATAGGAATTGAATGGGGTGGATATGGAGTATCAAAAAGAGCAGTGACCCTTTTCCTGGGAAGCATTAGAGCCAGAGATCAATCTGTGGTCATGACATACTCAGGCCTTGATGAGTTTTGTGTGGAGACCCCAAATACAGTTCAAGGGGAAGAAAGCTATAGGGCCAGGGTCAGTGGTGGAAGAAGGGTATGGGTGATCCCCTCGACACTTGGCAAAGGGCTCCTGCTCCTTAGAAGTCTTTCCTCAATCTGAATCCTGACTCTTCATTAACACACAAGCTTGGAAAACCTGCTTTGGCAACAATTTTTGCTTCTCATCCTCCTCAGAGTCACAGGAAGAAGACAGTTCGATGTGTACATTTTAAATTCCTTCTCCCTGGCAAGGGGTCTGTCACATCCTAGCACTCAAATGTCCATCCTCACAATTCATGTGAGGGTGCTGGGTGGTTCCTGCTTGGCGAGGACATGCTGGGGGACGAGGGGCCAGTGTCCACATCTCTGGCATGCTTTGCCCAAAGGTGGCTTGGGTGATTAGACTGATGGCCTCCTGACGTCAGATGAGATCCGTTAAAAGGTATTTATCTCGGGCTTGGGCCAAAGCTGCGGGAGAGATTAAAAGAGATTGAGGCCAAGATAATCCCCTCGCAGCATCCCACTAAAGTGGCTGCCAAAAGGCATGCCACCAAATCTTTTGCCACCCCTAGCCCCTGTGCCCAGTTCTGTTTTCCCCATCCAGAGCCCTCTTTGCTGCCCAGAGAATGTGTGACAGCCCTGCCATTGGTTTTCCTTTACCAGAGCCTCTTTGGGTGACATCATCCCTCTTTCTGCCCTGCCCAGGATATAAGTATCATGCTCTCCCCAGAAAAAATGAGAATTCCTGTGGACTGTGAGGTGCAGCAAGCCCTGCCCCAGTGGCTGATAATCCTAGCCTGTTCTGGCTAATCTTTGCTTTATTAGTTTGTTGCTGATATAAAGAGAGGGAGTCAAATCCGCCTGTGATCGTTTCTTTCCCTTCAGGAGCAGTGTGCTACTCTCTCTTTTCACCCCTCCCCATCCACCTGCTTTGCATTACGTCCCAATCCGATTTCCCCAAGTCTCTGGTGTCTGATTTAATTTGCCTGACGCTGCTCCTGGAATCAGCCCTCCCCCAACCCCTCCCGTCCACAGCCTTCCAACTCCCCATGGGGAGATCAGTCCCGGGAGAGGCTGAGGAACAGAGAGGGAGCAAAGGACTCACTGGGTGGACGAACAAGACTGACGAGACTGCAAAGCATCAAGGGGCTTCTGGCCAGAGAGGAGCTGTTCTCACAAGGGAGGCAGGCTGTGAGGGTCCCATCCAGAAGGGACTGCAACCCACCTCACCCTACAGATCCCAGTAAGTATGCTGCCTTTGTTGCGATGCCTGGGGTCACCTTGGTGAATCGGGCATTTGGGACCCTGAGTTTCTTGGTGTGGTTCCGTGGGAAGTCTTGGTACAAGGGCTGATCCCATCAGAGGATGAGGGGAGGGTAAGATCATGGTGGGGAAGAACTTGCGGTTAGCGCTGAGATGTCTTTATAGCGATGCAGGGTTTTGCACAGGGACAGGGTTGCTTGTTCTCCCTGGGCAGGTGAATCTCAGCAGTTTCCGGACAAGCGAGGGCAACACCTCCACTAAGAGACCTGACACTCACTACCCACAGTCCTGCACTCCCAGTGTACCCCTGTGCACACTTCTTTGCAGCTGGCTGCCTTTCTGGATGGAGAAGGAGCCCTCAGAAAGCAAGGAGCAGAGCAGGGTAATTTTACCATGACCTTTGATCTCCATCACAGGAGAGAGGGATCATCTCTGTATCCGGCTCTGCAAGGAGCCCAGGGTCACCAGGGTGAGCCCGTGAAGCTAGTCAGGGATTACACAGAGACCCAGGGATGCTGCCTGTTAATAATGAGTCCTCCTTTCTGCACCTTTCGCCTTTCCATCCACAGCCCCCTCCCAATGTTCCACAAAGGGATCCCTCCCTCCAGTGTTCGAGAAGCTACCCAAAGGACAGATAATACGGGGATTCACCTCCCTTTTCTTGTCACCCATCACTTGCACTCTGATCCCCAGGGATCACAAGGGAGTGATGCAGGTGACTTGGTAGGACAGTCCCATGGCATGATGCAAGGAATATAACCACTTCTCTGAAAAGTCAGGGCGTGGCAGCAAAAGGCAGAAGACGGATGATTTCAGATTCCCCTCTGCCTCACACCCAGTAGAGGCATTTGGATGGCTACGAGCAGACACCCAAGGGCTCAGGGTGAGCTTCGTTGCCCACAGGCTGGACTGCTACATCACGTCCCTCCAGCAAATTTCTCAGGAAAGAGCAGAAAAAATGAAATGCAGTTTCTTAAGCCAAGAGCTGTGAACTGGATGAGCACAGCCAAGGCAGAGCTCAGAAAGGGACTGGCATGAACCAACTAAGCCAAACTAAGTTTGGCTATGCTGTGCTCCCCAGTCATGCTTATACAATGCACAATTCTGGACCACTGCTGGTCCCAAGGTCCACCTGTCAATAGCTGCACTGATAGTGGTGAACTGCTTTTTTCAAAGGTACCCAAGGACTTGTTTCCTCTCCTGCTTAGCATGCACATAAAAGAGCTCTTACTTCCAGAAGTCACTTGAGTGTTCACCATTTAGAAACCTTTCCCATTAAAACAAGCCTGGGCAGCTACCATGAGCAACCATTAGCTGATCCTTAGATCCACAAGAAATTTGCATCCCTAAGGTCCTGGTGGTCAAGGCAGGAACATGTCTTGGCCAAACTCCAAACTCTGTTCCCCCCTTTCCTCTGTTCTTCCCCCATTTGGTTCCCCCCATTTCCAGTTCTAAATTTACATGACCATAATGAGCTGCTCTTTTGCACACCTGCTGTGGTCCTCCTGGGAGGCAGCTGCACTACGCTGGGGACTGGGTAACTCACTCTCCACAAATTGCACTGGGATGTGATGGATAGAGGGACAGGCAAAGATGGCGCTATTATTATCACTCATCTGTGGCTCCTTGTCCTTCTGAGGCCGAGAACAATTCCCAACTTCATTTAGAGTGTTCCCTCAAAGGGATTTAAAGGTTCGGACAGAGTCCTGAGCTGCACCTTCTCTATATTTAGCTCTTTTTATCCGTCCTCAACATCCTGCCCCTGCCATTTGATCTGCCTACCAGCTCTGAAAGTCCCTCATCTAGTTGTGCAGCTTTACAGGGCAGGCTGTGAACTGGCACTCCTGTGCTAGTGCCAGAGCTGAGAAACACCTAGGCAAGGGAAGATGGTGGTAAAAAAGCAGGAGCAACACAATGAAGACTAGAATCTGATGGGTAATGAGGAGGATATGTGAAGCCAGCTTCACCTGGGGCAGAAATCGGAAGGGAGAACAGGGTTCCTGTGTCCATGCAGGTCTGGGTGGGAAAAACCAGAAGTCCACAAAGACAGACCGGGGCAGGTGGATGAACAATGATCTGAGATAACCGAAGGTATGTGAATTAACAGCTGGAAGAGCTTGGGAACTAAGCAGAGGAGGCTGGAAGTAGAGAGTCAGGGGGAAGAAGTGGTCCAGAAGGAAATGCTCAGGGTTAATGAAGCGGAGGTGGGATCAGTTCTAAGGAACACTGAGAAAGGGCAAGCTGTGGACCACAATGTTAGGGCTGGTCTCCACAGGGTGGCTGAAAGTTCAGGAGTGCCACTGGGTGTACTGGCAGGCAGTGACCACAGTCTCACAGCCTCTCTGTGTGCTGAAACTGAGAGGCAAATACTGCAGGATTGGCAGAATGTGCAGCCTCCAAGTGAAAGCTACAAGGCCTTCCCCAGCCTCTCCCCAGTCTGCCAGTTAACTGAGAAAATGGTGGGGTTCCCAGCCCCTTGCCAGGGGAGAAGTGCATGCAGATGGGCTTTCATGGCCAGTGTCACTTAACAAGGTGCAGCTGTGCCTCCTTGCTAGGAGGACTCCCCTCATCACTGCCCCAAGGGAATGAAAACCAGCGTAAAAGACTCAGGTCAGCTGCTGGTCTGTTCCCATCCTTCAGTGTAGTTGAGGCTGGCAGCCCCGGGTCACTGCTGTGATATGTGCTTCTGACAGTGCAGTCCCAACCTCATCTCCTGCTCACTCACTGTGTGCTGGGGCCAGCAGCCCCATCCATTGCATAGGCAGGGAGCAGGGAAGAGTCAGCAGTGCTGTGGATCTGTTCAGCCTCGCAGGCAGCAGACACGAGTCTCTCTGCAAAGCATAGCCTGAAATAGACTCCTGCTGGGATAAGCTCATGCCTCCCAGGAGCTAGAGGAAACCCATATCTCCTTGTCTTTCCTGCACTCAAAGTCATGCTGCAAGAATCATTGATGAAACAGAAACTCTTTGACCTAGAGGATCAAAGGAGATCCATGGAGACATTCAGGGGAAAGAATTTGTGAGGGAAACTGAAAATGCTCCAACAAAGCAGAAAGCAAAGGTGGCATGGAACTGGGATCAAGAAGCCTGGCATGGATGGACTCAGAGCCTCACTGGCTGAAAGAAACAAGGCCTTCAGGCAACAGGCCAGAGAGGGATAGAAGTCATGTGACCCACAGAGACTAGGAGAAATTCTGCAGATGCTGATGGAACATTTCTTGGCCTGGGGGCAAAGCATTGGAACAATACCGAGAGCATATCAGGACATACACCTATCCAGGAGAAATATTGAAGCAATTAAAGACCAGGTTTTTCTGCAGGGGTGGGAGATCCTAGTATCACTGGTGAAGTTTTAAATGCACATAACAAGAAAGAGGGAATAAACCAGAGGTTCTGTATAATGATACAGTGCACCTGCCTCCTGAATATGGATTACAGTTCTGGTTCACTGCTCTCCCTGCAAAAACATATCATCTGTACTCTGTAAACAACTGAAAAGAACTCAGAGAACAACAGAGGTAATAGGATGTAACACATTGCATGGGAGGAATGTCTTAAGTTTGTTTCACAGTTTGGAAAAGAGGTGGATGAAGACAGATATGACAAAGATCTATAAAATACCAAGTGATGCAGAGGTGGATAGAGACCATTTATTTGCTAATTTTTCCACCTCAAAATACATGTACATCCAAGTGGAACTAGTGCCATTAGGGAGTAATGGAATCAGGAACTTCTTTGCCCAGTCTGCCACCAAGCTGCGGAAGTCATCACCACGGGGCACTGAGGATGCTGAACTTTGACATGGGCACGAAAACCATGCAGACAAATATAGAGAAGAAAAGTCCATCAAGGACTTGCATACAGTAATGCTGCACTAGCTTTGGATGACAATGAAAAGCTGGGCCTGGGCAAGTAGGAGAAATAGCACTACCAGCTTATGTTATCCTTAGATCCTTCAGCTCCTTCCCTAGGCTTCCCTGTTCTTTGTTTGTGTTTTATTTGTTTTGTTTTATTGGTTGTTGTTTTTGTGGGGCTTTTTTTTAATGGGAAACTAGAAGGGAACGCTGACAGAGCACCTCAACAGCCCCTATATTTCTATGGTGGTTAAAGAGTTGGTGGGTCCTGGCTGATGATGCTTTGCCTAGGACAACAATAGAAAACAGCCACTGGACTCATCATCCCATCGAGTTTCCTCCTCCTGGAGCTGAGATGGACAGCTTGGCCATGAACAGAGAGAAGCTGATGAAGAGGATTCAGGGCTAGGAATAGAGAGGTTAAAAATGAGAGGACGAGTGTGGCCAAAACCTCAGCCAGAGGTTCTTCATCTTCACAGTGTCTATGTGTAAGCAGGATACAAGAACAAATGGACCTTTGATCAGGCCCAGTATAATCTTGCCAAATGTTGAGAGCTTTGACCAGACACAGAACAGTATTACCGAGCATCCAACCAAGAAATGCTTGCTAAGCCTTTGTCAGAGATGTCTACATTTGCATAACTGATTAGTCATATTGGTGCCCTTGCTACCTCACATCTCTCTGCTTTGATTTCTCTTCCCAGAATCCAGGCTGCCCCAAGTGAAGGAGCCACCCCTAGGTCAGAAAGATGGGGGAAATGGAGCAGATGAAGCAGGAGGCTGAGCAGCTGAAGAAGCAGATTGCGGTAATGGCAGCAACAGTCGCAAAACTGCTGAGTGTCTACCCCCTCACCATGTGAACAACTTTCCTCCTCAGCTACAAGTTGGAGTTGCACTTTCTCCATGTATATACTTGGAGCCCTTTGCAGTTCTCCACAGCCCTCTAAGTGCTAATGGAGATCTTCATAGCATGGGCCAGGGGAGGGAAGAGTGGGAGAGGAAGAGGGAGAAGAGGGGACAGGTTTTCAAAGAATATATAGTGGATGCCCAGGATCTCCTCTGCCTTCGAGGCAGCAGGTGTTCAATCAGGTGGGAGGATCCACAGAAAGGGTGTAGCATGGGGAGCTGGATGCTGAGCAGATTTTGGCTTGCCTTCTTGATGTTTGTCTGGTGTTGAGGTGCCCTAATCACAGACCTGGATCCCCCCTGGATTGCCACAATCTAAAAATAGCAAAGCCACAATTCCTACTTCTAGCAAGCCCCAGACTACAACCCTGAATTTCGCTTGCCATTGCCTTCATCACATACTTTTAGTCTATCTCATCTGCTCTGTCTCTTTTCCAGGACGCCCGGAAAGCCTGTGCAGACACAACACTTGCTCAGGTAAGGGAGAGGGCTGGCTGGGCAGGTGACTGTGTGTGGGAGTCAACTAGCACCACTCTGAGGGGGTCTCTCTCCAGCTGGGAAGCAGAGATGTGGAGAGCAGTAAAGCTTCTGCCCATCCAAGATTGATTCTTTCTCTCCCATCACTCTTTCCTCAGATTGTGTCTGGAGTGGAGGTTGTTGGCCGCATCCAGATGCGGACCCGAAGGACTCTGAGGGGGCACCTGGCCAAGATCTACGCCTTGCACTGGTCCACAGACTCCAAGTGAGAGCGGTGCTGCTGATCTGCTGAGTGCAGGGCAGCACGTGAGTTTCACAGGCAGGAAGGCTCTGACAGAGAGCTACTAACATGATCTTGTTCCTTTCTTATGACAGACTTATGGTCAGTGCCTCACAAGATGGGAAACTGATTGTGTGGGACACATACACAACTAACAAGGTAGGAGTCAGGTTACTGCAGCAAACAGGGATGCTGGAGTGGGTACCCTCAGAGCTGTTGCCCTTGCCCTGCTCTCTCTGCTGCCAAGACTCCTGACGTAGTTTCTTGTCCTCCAAGGTTCATGCCATCCCTTTGCGTTCCTCCTGGGTCATGACCTGTGCCTATGCTCCCTCAGGCAATTTTGTGGCCTGTGGGGGCCTTGACAACGTGTGCTCCATCTACAGCCTCAAATCTCGTGAAGGCAACGTCAAAGTGAGCAGGGAGCTCTCAGCCCATACAGGTGCGTGCACCCCCTGTCTGCAACCTGGGCCCCTCCTGCTTCCAAACTTCACTTTTCTAGCCCTGCACTTTTTTTCATATTTGCTTGTTCCTGCTTTCCAGGATACCTCTCCTGCTGCCGATTTCTTGATGACAACAGTATTGTGACTAGCTCTGGAGACACCACATGGTGAGTGCTATCTTTTGCATTCTAGTGGTGCGAGCTCTGCCTTAGAGGCACAGCACACAGTAGCAAGTGCAGTCCTTTGGCTCTTCAGCAGCCCACTAAGAAAGAATTGTTCCTACATGGGGGGGCCGCACAGAGCACCTTAGTAAGCATGATCCATTCTTCCTCCCTTGGCAGAACAAGTGGTTCTTTTCCCAGTTGGTGCCAGGTCAAAATGCAGGTCTATTGGTGAAGCAGTAGGGACCGTGTTGTCAGCTCTTCTAAGCACAGCATCATCTATCCCAGGACAGAAAACTTTTTCAATTTATGTAGAGCCCGCCTGTGTCCTTCACTTCTGAATTCTTACCCACCATGAAAGGGACACCTGCAGAGCGCTTGAATCCTTTGGTTCCTGGTTCTCTGGACTCTGAGCAGTGCCGAGTTTTTGTTCACCCACCTGCTTTGGAAGAACCCCTTGACCATGAAGCAGTCAGGATGTGGCATTTCCATCAGAGATCAGGGTTACACACAGGGTTACTTGCCTGTCTGTAGCGTGGGATCCCGGTGAACATGGGCTGTGCATTGTACAAGCATTGCCACTGCAGACCTTTTTCAGCTGTTTGCTGATTTATTCCTGTTTATGTCCCTCTTGCCTCCTCTCAGTATTCCCTTCAACTGTTGCAGTTACGGGAATAGTCAAGCCTGACACCCCCCTGCCTCAGTGTAACTTTGCTCTGGCAAAGCTATGACCACCAACAGCTGTGAAGATACTTACTGGTGTATACAACTGACTCCAGGGTTTCTATCACCCATTTTTCCATGCTGTAGCCATGGCTTCCCTCCTTTTGTTTGAGAGTGGGGCAGCTCTTCAGCCCAGCTGTAGGTCTGTTCTGCCTGGGTTGGTTCTGCGAAGTTCTGATCTCTTCCCACCCGCAGTGCGCTCTGGGACATTGAGACGGGGCAGCAGAAGACTGTGTTCCTGGGTCACACCGGAGACTGTATGAGCTTGGCTGTCTCCCCAGACTTCAAACTCTTCATCTCTGGGGCTTGTGATGCCACTGCCAAACTGTGGGACGTGCGGGAGGGCTCCTGCCGTCAGACCTTCTCAGGGCACGAGTCGGACATCAACGCCATCTCTGTATGTATGCTGTCTGCACCAGGGTGGGGAAGCATGGAAAACAGAGGGTGGGCTAGCTCTGAAATGGAGTCTTGTGACAAGGCTGATAAAAGCTGTCACAGTCATGCGGGTAGCACAGGTCTCAGGAGACCCTGGCCCCATGATCCAGCCTGAAGCAGCGAGGGCCTGAATTCACTAAAGTTTAGAGGCAACAAAGCACCTAGGCCTTGGACAGCCAGCACACCATGGTCTGTGGAACTCAGCACCATAATGCAGGTTCTGGTACAGCACTGCTCACAGGAGCTGTTGGGCACCATGGTTCAGGGCATGGTCCAGCAGCCTTGGCACAAGGCACAGGTGAGGCAGTGTGAATACCTAGCTCAGCTGGGGGTCTTAGCTCCAGACAGCAGAGGTAGGAACTTGGGATCACAGAGAGATTTTTCTGATAATTAAATTTTCATGAGGAGCAGCACAGACTTTTGGGAGAAAGTATCCCCCTCAGAGGCAAGGATTCAAACGAGAGCCCTAGAGATGGCAGGGCAAGAAACATGCCAGACTAATCCTTGCGGTTAACCAAATGAGCCTTCCAGCTTTCTGCAATGTCTGCTGCTTTAACCACCCTCCAGTGACTTCAATTACTTTTCTCACCTGTCCCAGGGCTACCTTGCCAGCCACATGGCTTTCTGACACACCTGCTCCCGAGAAGTCCTTTCTTTGCTCCTCAGAGCAAGGCCACAGAAGGTTGGGGTTTGAGGATCAGACAGCAGAAAGCTTACATAGCTCTGAATCATGCTAGAGACTTCAGCAAACTGATAATGGGTGGGCATTTCTCAAGCTACAAGCTAACAGCTGGAGTTAAAATAAGCCTTCTTCAAGGACTGACATGGCTTGCCATAGCTCTAGCCCCTAGGACGTTGGTTTTCTTGAGATAGAAGGGGTCTATTAGCTCTTGGTAGAAGCATCAATCTCCCCCTTCAGCACTCAACTTTTATGATCCAGTGCCTTGTCCCACTGAGTTTTCTCACCTCCATGGCTTCCTGGAGATTAGCAGGGAGGTGAAGAGTTGAGGAAATCTGTCAGGATTGGAGGACAACCTCTTTAAAATCTGCATGTGCCCTCCCCAGTTCTTCCCTAACGGTGAAGCCATCTGCACCGGCTCGGACGATGCCACCTGCCGTCTCTTTGACCTCCGGGCAGACCAGGAGCTCATTGTGTACTCTCACGAGAGCATCATCTGCGGGATCACATCCGTCGCCCTCTCCCGCAGTGGGCGCCTCTTGTTTGCTGGGTATGACGACTTCAACTGCAACATCTGGGACTCCCTGAAAGCTGAGCGTGTGGGTGAGTGGCTCCTGGAGGTACCTCTTTCATTCCATGCAAGGCCTTCTGTCCCTATCAGGGCAAGGAAAAGGCATTTACATTTTCTAAAAGGAATGCATCCTATACTGACCAAAACCCAACAAGGCTTCCTTACACATAAGGAGCATACCATGACTAGTACAACTCTTGTTTGTTTAGAACTATTCTTTCTAATGGTAAGGAAGTCAAACCTTTAAACAACATTGTTTCAAGAGGGAAAAGAAGGTTCCTATTAGCTAAAACTGCTCACAACCACCAGTAGAACTTCCTATCTTCTTCTAGCCTCTGCTGTTTGCCAGTTCCAGGTACTCACAGTGCCACTTGGTGGCCAGGCACCAAGCCAAGTGGACCAGGACTTCCATTCAACATCTTTGGATACTCTGTGATGCTCATACATAGAATACACACCATTTTTCTTTCAGAAGTGCCCCCTACAACCTGAAAACTTATGAAGCACAGCCCACCAACAGCATTGCTATTTCTCAGCCTTGTCAAGAATGTCATCTTATCATAGTCCTGCATTGCTCCCAAGTGAAAGCAGTTGTATGAGGATTTAGCAGACTGCGTTCCCAACAACACTGCTCTTTGTCCAGTCCCAGAGGCAGTAGTTTCACACCACACACAAAAGTTCTTCAGCATGTTTCCTTTTATTAGACACATACCAATTGTAGCAGGTTGTGTGGGAACAGGGCAACCCACATGGGCGTAGGTACACTGCCTGCAGTGCTTGTCCCCTGTGTGGTCAACCCCATCCTCTCTCCCACTTCATTTCCTGACATTTCCTTTCCTCCCCACAGGAATCCTTTCTGGCCATGACAACAGAGTGAGCTGCCTGGGGGTGACAGCAGATGGCATGGCTGTTGCCACTGGCTCCTGGGACAGCTTCCTCAAGATTTGGAACTGAGGACAGCAGAAGAGAGGGGAAGAGCAGAAGAGCCCATGCAAGCAGCATCGTCAGATGAGCACAACAGAAACGCCTACCTACCACTACCGCTTGTCTCTAGACACAGGTCACTTGTAGGAGTCTCCCAGTGTTAAAGAGAAAGGTCAGGGAGGAGAAGCAAGGGGAGCTGGAGAGCAGGAGCACACACAACGGCCCTTCTCCCCACCTCTAAACAGCCCCAGCAGTTTCTAGCCTTGTGCAGGCTCAAAGTGTTGCAAGACACTCTTCTTTATGTCTCAGGACTTTACAGTACAATTCAGACACCATGCATCTTCCTTCCCACACTGGCACCTATCCTCCCTCCTCCTTCAGAGGACCACTAATCCAACACCTACCCCAGACTAAACTCTCTCCCTGATTTAACTTGACCTTGTTTCTCTGTGCAGCTGTCCTAAATCCCAGCAGGCAGCCCCAGAGACATACTGGGTTACAGATTTCAATCATACCACCTCAAACAAAAAGCTAAACATAAGTTTGGCTCATTTCCATTAGGGAAGACTTGGCTCAAGTCTTATCTATGCATACATGGGAGAAAAGTAGCCTTCAGACCTGCCAGAATACCAGAGAATATATTTTTTTTTTCTTAGTTCAAGTCATACCTATGCATAAATGGCAGAAAGGTAGGCCTCATACCTGCCAGAATATCAGGGAATATTATATTTATTATTTATTGTCTGCTTCTTGCTGTTCCCTTCCCTTTTTGCCTCAATCCTGCATTGTGTGGTGACACTGTCAAACCAGTAGCCAGTGGCCCTTGTTTTCAAGTTTGTTTAGATCTTTATAGCCCAGGCAAATAAAGAAAGCTCACATAAGCACTGCAGGCTGTGTTCTTTCAAACATTGCAATGCACTACTGCAAACATAACTTGTCTCCTGAAACTGTTGCCTGGTGATCCCATCCAGACAACATCTCATCCAGACCTGGCTCTAGCTCCCAGTTCCCAGCTGGAAGTTTTAATTCAAAAGACTGGAGTTGGGATAGAGCTGAAAGTACATACTTGCAAGCCTTGGTGATTGACACTGTTACAGTTTATTCAGCCCCTCTTCCACTTGTTGGCTCATAGCAACATCCTGGGGTCCCGATGCTCTGCTAGGGAGAGCTGAATGTCAGCAAGGTGTAGTGACATGGCAACACAAGGTTCATATTAGCACACAATACTGTATTCTCATGCTATCTTGGACTTTACCCTCATGCCAGACCCTTGCAATAGGCTACAGTCCTTTGTATACATTAGTTTCAGGCCAGTGTAGACACAGCTCAATTTCAGAAGCAACAGTGTTATACAGTCTCCTGCATAGATCTTCAGCTTCCCAGCCCATGCTGCAGTATACGGGTTCAAGGTCAGAGCCTTCAGCATGTTACAGGCAGAGGACAGAGCAGACTTTTTAATGATAATGGGAAGCTGAGCTATTTGTTTCTGAACACCTGTCACGCAAGAAAACTTGTGCTGGGCAAGCAGGGGACCCCTGCTCTCCTATCAGGACATACAGTCAGCAAAGGCTTAACACAAATTTATTTACTACAGATAAAAACTCTACAGAATATCAATACAGTTGATATAGAAGAGAAGAGCCAAAGTCTGTACTGTACACAAGACATTACAAGCGAGGAGGGGAAGAGAGAGTGATCCTTCCCCACAGGGAAAGGCAGGAAGTGTGACCACTGCTCTAAAGTTTCAGTCTATTGCAGAACTTCTCCCAAGAAAACTCTCAAAATATAGAAGCAAATTACAGCAAGATGCTGAAAAAGGAAATCTCTAGTTCTCCACAAAATGACAGTGTTGGTTCTCTTTGTTCAAGTCACTCCAAACGCAGTTCCCAGATTTAAGGCTCTTGCCCAGATCCACTGTCACTTCCTTCTTTTCTCCAAGGTTCTCTCCCAACACATGCCTCTTGCCCTGGGGAAATAAAAGGCACACAAAGTGTAAAACACAAGTTAATTGAGGGTTAGGTAATTCTCAGTGGAATGTGGAGCCTATTTTCAAGCCATTCAGCTTTATCTCTCTTGTGACAATGTATGAGAGTGATGGGACTTTTTACAGTCTAAAGAATGCACTCAAATGGGAAATACTATTTTAAGACCCAAGACAGACATTGAACAAGACTTGCAGGCATCTCGGGACAAGACTGACCTACAGAAAAAATATTTATAGTCAGTAGGCTCTGCAGGCTTAAGAGGCCACAGTTCCAAACTGGGACCCTTAAACACACAGAAGCTGAAGGATTTGGGTTTTTTTCAGCCCATTCTGCCTCCCACAGTGTGAACCATTAAAGCTTTACCTGGCGAGAGGTAGGAGCACTGGGAGAATTGTCATCCTGTAGAATGCTGAGGGGAGAGCGGCCTGTCCCTCCAGATGTCACCATGATTTTGTTGTTGGGCTTGTGTCTTACAGGCTTGCTCACTACTTGACAGAAGGAAACACATCAGTTCATCACACAGCTAGAAGGTCCTGGATTTTACATGCCTCCTGGCCTATATGACCTAGCTTGCTTGCCTGTACAGCAAAGACTTACCTAAAGACTTCCAGGCAACAGGATCGCAAAGGTTGATGTTGGAAGGGAACCAGCCTACAGCCAGTTAGTTACCCATAACCATGTCCAGGAGATTTTTGAATAGCTCAAAGGATTCTGCAGCCTGTCTGAGCATCCTTGTACTCAGTCACCATCACAGTGAAAGAAAATGTTTCCTGACATTCAGGAGCTTCATATGTCCCCATCGCCTCTGTTCCCATGAGTGTGCACCACTGAAAAGAGCCTGGCTCTCCCTTCCTTATACCCTCTCCAAGTATGTGGAGCCTTTTCTTTTTTCTCTGAGCTTTTTATCCTCCAGACTGAACAGTATCAGCTCTCAGCCTCTCCCTCCAGGGGAGATGCTCAGCACAGACCTTTCTGAAGCATGTTCTGTAGGCTCTCAGCACCACTCAGCCACAGCATGGAGATATGCTTGCCTATATCTTCCCAAAGGGAAGCTGAAAGGTCTCTCTGAAGGTCTCCACCACCACAGACCCAGAGAGGAGAGGGGAACAGTTGTCATATCCGTCCTGATTTTGACTACAGGTCGAAAACAGTTTCTCAACTCCTGACACAAAACCGTTCAGAAAACGCAGCAGTTCCCAGAGGGGCCTCACGGCTGCAGAGCCCCCAGGCCGGCTGCCCCAGGCACACAGGCACAGGCCAAACAGGACTACGGACGGAAAGCGAGCTCGGAGAAGGCACCCGATGCAGAGGGTGCCCAGAGCCCCGCCTCGCTCGCCCCGCGGCCCCCGCGGCTCTCGGGGCACAGGGACGAGCCCCGTCACCCGGCGCCGAGCGCTTACCCGAGGAGAGGCCGTGC